>JBBBDQ010001221.1:0-60000 GCA_037127315.1 Ascarosepion bandense | reverse complement strand
TATTGAAGAAACTTACCTTTTTTGCTTTGAAAGTCCATAAAAAATGAATTATATCTCGCACTATTTCTCTCCCGTAACTCTCACGAAGTCGTGTAATTAACTGCAGAATGAAGTTCTACGTAGGCAGCAATTTCCTGTCGATTTTTCGTCGATTTTCTTCATTTACTGAAACTTCCGGCGATGTACTTCCTGTCATGAAAGTAAAAAGCGTAGGACTACAATAGCGCATTACTTTCCTGACAGGAAGTACATCGCCGGAAGTATCAGAAAATTAAGAAAAATCGACAAAAAATCTGCCAAAATTCGTTGCATGCGCAGTACGTCATTCTGCAGTTCGTGGTAGTTACGGGAGAGAAAAAGTGCAAGATATAGTTCGTTTTTTTATGGATATTTAAATAAAAAAGGTAAGTTTCTTCAATAACTAATTGTTGATTTGAGTTCAGCATGTGCACTTGCACAGAGATAATACTATTTTAGATAAATTTGAAGGGGAAAAGCCGTCGGGAGTTAAAACGAACATTTACCAAAAAATAAGACGACAAATAAAAAAAACAAAAAAACAAAAAAACAATGAAAGCGAAGAAAAATACAGAAAAAGAGAATTACAGTTGAACCTCTACTTACGAAAGGCTATACATACGAAATTTTTAGGTTACAAAACGCCTCTTCGGAAAAATAGCGCCTCTTGTTATGATAGAAATTTCAGGATACGAAAGGCGAAAATTTCAAAATACTCGTTGCTGCTCGCAGTTCCCAGAATCCATCTCATTGCCTCCTCATTCTCGATAATGCCTATGCCAAACCACCCGGCCTCGAAGATGATATCGCGTTTATTAAGGTACTGTACCTCCCACTTAACACAACCTCTATCCTCCAGCCCATGGACCAACAAGTCATTTCGAACTTCAAGAAACTCTACACGAAACACCTGTTCAAGAGGCGTTTCGACATCACTAAAAACACTCAGCTTACCCTTCGTGAGTTTTGAAAGCAGCACTTCGATATTGTTGTTTGCCTCAAGATAATCGACATGGCTTGGCAGGAGGTGACCTGACGTACCCTTAATGGAGAAAGCTGTGGCCCGATGCTGTCGCCTCACGAGATTTTGAGGGGGTTCGAGGTGGAGGCTTCGAACCGATTAGGGCATTTATAGGGTAAAAAGCGTCTCTACTTACGAAATTTTCACGTTACGAAACGACTTCCAGAACAAATTAATTTCGTAAGTAGAGGTTCCACTGTATATGAAAATTAATAGGAAATCCTTTAACTGGGTTTCTACTCAAAGAGATAACATCAAAATGTCCTCGAAATCATTCTAAAGTGAATTCTCAACAACCATTTTGAGGAATAAAACCATAATTTTAAAAATATCATCTCTTACACGATTTTGAAGAAATTATTCCTTTATTTTTCACAGCACGATTATTTTTCTCTATAATCTTTTATCGACGATTTGTCTTGCTTTCATTCTCGCTCGATCTTTTCACACTAATCTTAAATAATTTCTCCTCCTCCTCCATCTTTATTCTCATTTAGTTTTCTCTTTTTACTCCTTTTTTTTCAATTCTGTTAATTCTCTCTAGTCTAGTTTCTCAATTCTCCTTCATCTCTGAGTCCATCATATATTCATAAAACCCTTGAACTCAACCTGGTTCCGTTTTATAGCGAATAAAGATCACTAGTAGAGTCTTTTAAATTCACGTCCTACCGGGAGAGAGAGAGAGAGAGAGAGAGAGAGAGAGAGAGAGAGAGAGAGAGAGAGAGAGAGAAACACTCGAAGCGGTCATTATAGAAAATAATGATCTGACTTACACGAATTTCAAAACGTTTAAAAGGTAAAGTGTTAATGGCAAAATGTTTCCCGACTTTTTAGTCATGGCATTGGTTTTTCATTCAAAGTTATCAAAGCATCAAATATGGCGTCGCATATTCCTTTGCTGAAATGCTAATGACTGTGTCGTCTGTTATAATAGTATTTCTACTTGTATTTCGGGGCATTTCTGTCGTGACAGATCTTCCGTTTTTTGCTTGAAATTAGTGTTTATATTTAGAGACATTAAAAATATAAACCGACTAAATATTTAATATTTTCTAAAAGTATTTAATGACATTTTGTTTAAATCAGTTTATTTGTAAATACGTTCGCTTGTTACAAAAAGTTTTACAATTTTTCTTCCTTTATTCTTGTTACATGTTATCATAAATTTTCTTTAACTAATCAATTTTCTCCTAATTAAATGAAATGACCTTCGGATGGGATACGGGTATAATTTTTGTCCGAAGGAATGTCTTTATTTAGATTTTTGCAGATTAATTTTAAAGCCAAAAAATAAATCAAAAGAAGGTAAAAGTTTTATGATAAAAACAACAAAACATGAAAAAAATTCAATTTCTTAAGATATACAGACAGGAATCAAAAGTAAATTTTAAAATTAATACCATTACATTATACATATATTATTGTGTAATTATTGATTTCGTACAAATCTTTAAAATTGATAACATTTCTAAGATACATTAATTTGTGATTCATTTTTGTATTCGTATTTCACCATCACGAAAAAATATCAGGAAGTGACTTTTAATTTAACATGTCCATTTATGCAATATTTGTTGTGTTTCTAGTGAGTGTATCTTTACGCCAAGTTGACACGGTTTGAAAATATCGACCATTGCGTTCACACACACACACACACACACACACACACACACACACACACACACACACACACACCTATATATATATATATATATATTATAAGATATCCCCCATTGAGTGTTGTTGTTAATAAAATAATGCTCTATGTAAGATAACTGAGCTATAAATTATACACATGTCTATAAATATATATTTTTTCTTACCATTACTACAATTCGAAGTTTCATGTAGAAAAACAGCAATCTTCAGGATCTGAATTGAGTCTCAATTCAGATCTTGAAGATTGCGTTGTCCATGAAACTCAGTCATAGTACTGGGGAAGGAAAAAGTGTGTATATATATATATATGAGAAGAGGGAGAATAGAGGGAAGCAGGCGGTATGTATGGGTGTGAGTGAGAAAGAGAGAGAGAGTGAGGGCGAGAAGGAGAGAGAGAGAGGGGGGGTGCAATCCACTCATAGATGTGATGCTCCAAAAGTTTTTCAGGCCAACATTCTTAGCATGACAGCATGAAGAAAAAAAATTAATTTTCTTTCTTTTTATTTTGTTTTATATTTTGTCAAGGTATTTTTATTTCTCAACAACAAAAATCGTTTTCGCACACAATCCTGACCGCCGATTATTCGGGAAAGGATCCTTTTTCTTTAACGACACACAACAGTCCAGGGATTAGCGATTTTATACGCAAAGCAAAATTCATGACAGATATCTTGCATGTAATCAGAGATTTCATGTAACCCAATCAGTTCCAAAGTAACAACAATTTGAAACTGCATGATTCTTAAATTATTTTATCCTCAGTCAAGCCAATTCCTTTTATTTTTCAACAAAGATAGTCTCAGCGGAGCATTCTGATCGCCGATTATTCCGGAAAGGATCCGCTTTCCTTGACGAGACATAACTGCTCAATCTTTGACCATTTCATACGCAGGCCCCAAATCGTGACAAACATTTTGCATGCAATCAGTGAATTTATATAACCCGATAGATTCCAAAGTAAAAACAATTTCAAACAGAGTGATACTTCAATTTCTTAAATTATTTTATCCTCGATTAAGCCACACCCTTTTTCTTTCTTTCAACAAAGATTGTTTCTACAGGTCATCTTGACCGCCGGTTCTTCGTGAACGGATCCTCTTTCCTTAACGACACACAACAGCGCAAGGATTTGACATTTCATACGCAAAGCAAAACTCGTGACAGATATCTTGCATGTAATCAGAGATTTCATGTAACCCAATCTGTTCTGGAGTAACAACAATTTCAGCTTGCGTTATATATATATATATATATATATATATTGAAATGATATATATATATATATATTAAAAAAGAGAAACATTTTTAATAAAAACTCTGAGGATCCATTCGGCCAGCACGCATCCTTCCGTAATATTAGACGTTGAATTCAAATAACTTCTGTTCGAAAACTGACCCATTTAACGACAACAGACCAGTAAAAATTGGTAGAAATTAGTTGAGATGTTCTACTAGATTGGCCGTCCTAATCTGAACTAGAACCTTCAGATTGAAAATCATTTCGATCCCTACAAAATTCTCTTCTATATTCTGGAAACCTGTAAAAAAACTTAGATCAGTTGATGACCCAGAAAGATGTCAAGTTCTGGGAGGATGGAATAAAGAAGCTGCCTCAAACATGGGGAAATTTAAGGTAAAATGTAGATGAATAAAGGTGAGACATACGTAGATGAATAAATTTCTTTAGAAGCATTGTGATTCATTTAATGGAATACCATGAAAATTAATAGAAAATCATGATATAAATGAATAAAATACCAGCATTTTATGATCTAACAAAAAAACAACAAAACTGGTATTCCAATGCTTCCCATTAGATCACGTATTCGTAGCGCAACCCCCCTCCCCAAAATGGCGAGAGCCATAACGAGCAACATGTATATGTGTATATTCATGTGTGTTAAAACGTTTATATAAATATCTTTATGCGGGTACAGACCAAGCTACGATTAACACTCGATTGTTTCACCCCTTCCCTCCTTCTCTTCCTCCTTAGTACTCCCCTCCACCTCTTCCTCCCTAGTACTCCCCTCCACCTCTTCCTCCCTAGTACTCCCCTCCACCTCTTCCTCCCTTGTACTCCCCTCCACCTCTTCCTCCCTAGTACTCCCCTCCACCTCTTCCTCCCTAGTACTCCCCTCCACCTCTTCCTCCCTAGTACTCCACTCCTTCCCTTCCTCATGTCCTCACTATATCTTCATCTTCCCTAATCATAAACCCTTAAGAAGGAAGACATTCTTCCAGTCGACCTAATCTCGACAACATTCTTCCTCTTTTCTTTCACAATATCAGTTTAATGTGCCGTAAGGAAAAAAAGGAGTAAGCTGACCCTTGGAAAGGGTCCAGAAGTGATTGCTGCTAGAAAAAAAAAAAAAACGAAAAAAAAAAAACAAACCAAAAACAAAACAAAACAAAAACGACTGACTTGTGACGCTAGCCACGTGCCTGAACAAGGTAGAGTGTTTCCTGCTTTCGACACTTTACTATTAAAAAAGGTCCACCAGTCCTATTCACTCAGATTTTCGGCCTTAAGACATGGACTCCGAAATTCGGATGAATACCCTTTTATCACACTGATTTTCGCTCTTTTGTTCAGGGATTTTCAAGCATTCTTTTTGTTGTTGAAATTTTGCGAGGGAGTTTGAAGCCCAAGTTCAAAACTTGTTCTGCATTTCTTATTATTTTCTAAATAGCATTATGAGGGTCACGCGTCGAGTCACACGACGCCTCAATTATGGCCGCCTTCTAAGCTTCAATCTTTTTTTTTTCTTGAAAAGAAAAATAAAGAAAATACACATTCATGGCAATTCTCTTTACATATGCACTCTGTTATATTTTAAGATAGAAACCACTTTCCTTTTTACAGAGAGCCTCACAAAACTGGATTCAGCAATGTCTAGTGACCCTCAATAAATATAAACAAATATAAAAAGAGAAACATTCAAATCTAAGAAATATAAAAACTACAGCATTTAAGTTGAATTTGAACATTTTCAATATGGAAGATTCCCGATTTTTAGAAATAGAATAAAATTTTCGATTCTTTAAAAAATATCGAAACAGAGAACTTTTTATTATAAGCAATTTAAATTACTTTCCAAATATCATTTACCAAAAATTAAAATTCGACAAAAAAGCTGACAGATAATTTAATGGCGGAGATAATTCCACAAACAAAATGTTTGCACGTAATCAATGGGTCATAAGTCATTTTGTTAACTGAATATCGATTACCTGCAAATGAGTTTGCTTCAGAGTTATCTAATTAATGCCGTCAAATTCCGACAGGGAACGAACCTGCGTCCTTCTACGTTTCGGATATGAAACTGGATCGACATAAAATTTTCGAGAAAATAATCTGATTAGAAGAAGAAAAAGGGTAAAAGGATCAAGACTGCTTGGCGTTCCTCGTGGCCGCACGGTAAAGCGCTCATGCTAAAACAGCTGCTAGTTCGATCTCAGTCAACTTCATAGCTCAACCTAATTGTCAATTTTGATTGAACTATAATGACATACCTACAAGCATATTTTTCAACTACCACCCCCTTCATTTTCTAAATAACCATAACTTCATATTTTCTAAATAAATCATTTTCACCATTTCTTTTAAAATATCACCTGAAGAAGAATAGTATTGTTCTGAAACATGAACATTTTGCGTAGTGATACAATGATTTTATAAACTATTCTAATAAAATTACAATATATATATATATATATATATATATATATATATATATATATATATATATACTGGAACTTTGTTTTTCAGAAGATTAGCTGATTTAAACTTTAATTAATCAGAATCAAATTCTGATAATGTTATTTATATATTGATTAATATTAATTCATGAAAAATTCATCTTCCATCTTGTTTGATCAGGTCATTTTAAAGTTTACGATCGGTCTATCTGGCCGCTCATATCCGAGTATGTCTGTCTGCTAGGATGGTTATCCTGTTTCAGATATCTTTTCAGCGACTAGTTGTGGTTTATTTCTTGGAGAGAGCGTGTAATCTGGTGTGATCAACAGTTTTGAACAAGGTCACACCCTTGCTCATACCCTCGGTAAGGATGACTTTTGACTTTGTGCTAGCACTACCATCCCCCCCCACAAGGCTTGGGTCACCTTGTGCGGATGGTTTCCCGGCACTTCCCACGGTGTCGAACGGTTATCACGTGATCATCTTTCTGACAGATCGACCCGAATCTCATATTCCGAATGCGATCATTCTAATCAAATGGCTACAGTAAATAAGCATGTATTGTTTGATTTAATTTTTACTGTTTTTAATTCAGCCAAGTGAATCCAATGGAAATAAAAAAATGAGGAGTTCCATTTTCTTTGTTCCAGTTACTGCTCTCCTAGCAAAAGCGATGACTGTTTGTGGGCAAAACAACAGTGGGTGGTGACAACGAATTGAGATTTGGCATCTGGATTTTTGTCTCAGGCTTTCCATTTGTTTCTGCCTCATAAAAAAAGGCTTTCTCTGATGTTGTCTTTCAGATTTTTTTCCAATATGAATGAATTTTCTCTTTGCCAGGAGAAATAAATCTTGTGATTCTTAGAGGCAGACGATTGCAAAGACGTGTGAGCGCTGCACATTGCATCCAGCGACATCTGAATATCCCCACACAACAGTACATACATGCACACAGTGTATGGATACACGCGTGTGCGCACTCTGATACACACCCACATATGTGAACAGTAGATCATATATCTGTATAATTTTAAATGAGTGTATAAATAGGCATTGCGTAAATATTAAAAAATCTTATATATGTATATAAAGAAAAGGCAGTATTTTTATTTGTACAATTTAACAATATATATATATATATATAGTGTATCGAGGCAGCAAATAATTTTTTAAACATATACTGTAAGAGACAATGAATGTCTATTATATTTAATCATGAGCCGTTCTAAACATCGTATTTTGGCTTTAATTTCAGTTAAAAAGCAAGATAAAAATTCTCCAACATTTGGATAATTCTTTATTAAGTTGGTTCTAAGCTTTCGGCTTACATGAGCCATCTTCAGAGAGGTTATTAAGACGGTAAAACAATAACATCCACCATCAGCGACAATTTTATTTTGTGTTGACATAAAACTCCGCTAGGCAACGGCAGTAGTTACCAAAAATAACAAACGCAGTTCGCAAATTTGCAATGCAGTTCTATGACGTCACACCGCGTGATAGCGCGAAATGACAACAGAACCATGTTTTCAAATGCAATGTAATGTGTTATGACCAGATTTAAACGTAATTTTATTAAGTGTGGGTTGTTTGGATTTAATGTACATGGCCTCCAATATCTGAAGGTTCTTTTTACTGTGTGTATGAGTGAGGATTATTGTATTGTTGACTAAAATCTGTCTGATATTACGTACATGTTTATGTTTTTCTGAGAAATGTTGTTTAATTGTACTCTGATCAGAAGGGTGACAGGTAAGTCTACGGGAGAGCGTGGTTGTAGTAAAACCAATATATGTAGTGGGTTTATGTGAGCCGAAAGCTTAGAACAAACTTAATAAAAAAATATCCAAATGTTGGAGAATTTTTGTCTTTATTTTCAACTGAAATTAAAGCCAAAATGCGACGTTTAGAAAGGCGCATGTTTAAACATAATAGACATTCATTGTCTCTTATATTTAACAGTATATGTTTAGAAAAAAAAAATATATATATATATATATATCGCTCTGGCATACGACATAGAGTAACTGAAATATATCTATACATGTGCATGTACTTACGTGTATATTATTATTTATATTCACTGATATACACAACTATATATATATATATATATATATATATATATATATATATATATATATATATTGTTTTTCTTTAATCCGAAGTGTAAGAGTAGGAAGGTAAATTCCAAGAACCTGATTCTAATCAATATTAAAAGAATTTAATATTAAAAAGTGATGCAGGCAGAGAGCTCAATGTATTAAGAATACAGAACCAATATAAATTAGAGAAAATTTTCAAAATTCAAAGGTGTCGGATGTACATTTCGACATAGGATCTCTAATAGAGATTCTACGTCACGTCAGCAACATTGTTTTTTCCAAATGGCGAAGGCCCTGGGGTAGAGTGTGGAGGGGTTTTAGGTTAACAACGGTCACAAAGTGGAAAAGGACAGAGCTGGTAGTCGTGGGGTTACAGGGTGTTGAAATGGTATATTTAGGAAGGAGAGGAATAGGAGTTCATATTTTATAAAGATAGACAACTAAATGAGTTAAATTACTTTTTAAAGTTAAGATTTTGGGCTCTTTCGAGACATGATCGCCCAAGCGTGTATCACGTATGGCACTTAATTGACTGAGTAGTAAGATTTCAAAATCAATTTTGAAATTATTATTTTTAAAAATCTTGCTAAAAATATATATTTTTTTACATCTGTTACCCACACTTAACGTAAATTCATGAAACTTTAAGAAATTAAATTTTGTCACGATAAATTAATTAAACGCAGGACACATTAGGGAATGTAAGTCATGTATTATTTTTTTGAAAAATTTTGCCTCTATTTCAGAAAATCTGCTCCTAATAATAAAATAAAAAATGCACTATAACGATGACATTATTTAATTTGATGCGCTTTTAATTGCTTGAATAAATAATATAAATGAAGGTCACTACAGTCTGAAGAAAAAAATTTCTTTCGATTAATAATGAAATTTTAAAAGAATTGTTTTCATATTTTTAATTATAATAATTCATAAAGTTTCAAAAATATTTTAAAAATACTTCAAAGATTTGTTGAGGTTAGTTTAAAAACTTATTAAATGAAGATTACATTTACTAATCGAAAATTAAAAAGTTTAATACAAATCGTTGTGCGTTCCTATTTTTAAATAATTTCTAACTTTTGTGTGTATTTGAAGATTTTGGGGTAAGTTTTCGTTTTAGGTCCCGAAGGCTTTTCCCCCTTCAAATTTATCATGTAATTAACTGCAGAATGACTTTCGGCGCAGGCGTTAAATTTCCGCCTATTTACTTTCTGTAATGAAAGTAATACGCGTAGAAAAGAAATCGCGTATTACTTTCATTACAAAAAGTAAATAGGCGGAAATTTCAGTAAAGGAAGTAAATGGGCCGAAAATAGGCCGAAATTTGTTGCTTACGCCGAAAGTCATTCAGCAGTTAATTACATGACTTCGTGAGAGTTACTGGAGACAAAATGAGCGAGATGTAGTTCGATTTTTTTCTGGTCGTTCAGATCAATAAAGGTCAGTCAGTCGGCTAAGTGCCATGCGCGATACACGCTTGGGCGATCATGTCTCGAAAGAGACATGACTGACTGGGCAGATTATCCCGCAGTAGGTTGCCATTGCTTTCTGCAGTAGACTAGTTGCCGACCAAGGCTATAGAACCCAATCTGTCCTATTATTTAACCCATAACTGGAGGGAAGAGACGGATTAATACCTTTCCCAAGGGTATTTGCGCGTAAGTGATGCAAGGAATTCTACTGGAATTCGAACTCAGTAAAGGTAGGTTTCTTTAATAACTAATTGTTGATTTGAGTTCAGCATATACATTTGCACAGAAATAATGCTATTTTGGATAAATTTGAAGGGGAAAAACTTTCGGGACCTAAAACGAAAATTTACCGATTTTTGTGCATGGTAATTTCTATGTGTAAATTAAAAGTCATCTATTTTGGAGTTTCAGGGAAAAAATTGTACAATTATGTCATTTATGATCGCCATACACTTATCTCTAATCTGACAAGCTGTCAACACATTTGATATACGATGGACAGGGCAAAAAGTTCCCCTCTATGATTAAGAAATAGCTTTATTCTAAATTTCATGTTGTAAATCAGTTATACCTGTGTAAATCAGATGAAATCAACATTAAATTTGCTAATTGTTAAAAAATAATGTGTGACAGATGTATATTTTATTTTTACAAGATTTTTAACACCGAAAATTAACTTTTGTTTACAAATCTGTCGATCACTCAAAAATAGCCGAAAAATTGAAAAATTAAAAACATATCTGAAACTTTTATATTCCAATAAATATAATTTCTGTTTAAAATACACCAGAGTATTTTGCTTACTGGAAATGGGGAATTTAATCATTTAGCTTTCAATTAAAACTAAAACAAAAGTTTCAAGAAAATTTTTAAAACTTCAATTTAAGTTTTATATATTGAAAATGAGTGGAGGCACTTAATTTTACTTAATGCTTAATCTCTAGAGATGAGAGAAAACTTTCAAACTTACAGATTGGTAGTCAGGTTGTCGATGAGCCGGGAAAGGACTTCAATCCTACAACCCTAAAAGTACTCTTAGTCGGCTAGAGATGATCTCCCGTTCAATCTACATAGACTGGAGGAGAAGGAATTTGCGGCCCTGTGGACGCCCTATCCCTTACTTGGTTCTGGTAACAAGATTAACTTTTTTATTTTCTGCGAATTGTCATACATTCTTGGGATAGATGGTGGGGGGAGATTTCGCACGTCTTTTCTCATTCAGAGTTTTTCTTTACTTATGGCGACTGCCACCTAAAAGATATTACAGCCTATCTTATTGAATCTTCAGCTGTGGGAAGAGGAGACAGATTCATACCGTTCTCAAATGTATTTGAACTGAAGTGAACGCAGGTAGCCACGCTAGAAATTGAACTCAACTCGCCGATTGTCACACTCCGCGCCGATATCCTTTACACTACCCACCTATTAGCACTGTGGGGGTAGGAACTTCTAGCCAACATTCCGAATAGAAAATTGAACAATTTGCACTGCCACGTTAACTCATCTGGTTCGGCAATAGCTGAGCATTTATTCCCTAACCTTCAACATGCAACGTCCTATAAGCAAGGGGCATTTCGGTACTGAGAAAAGATCACCTTAAGTCAATTTATATGAAACCCTTCCAGCCATCTCTAAGCAGAAGGGATCACTACTGGGTTTGAATATAATTAGGTTTTACTCGTTATTATATAGCATCCTGTCACTGGTGTTGTTGATTTTGGTCACTGCGTACACTTATCCGCGGCTTAGGGCCTATCACGTTGATTAAACCGGTTCTCGCTCGATCACCGAAGTTAAGCAACGTTGAGCCTGGTCAGTACTTAGATGGGTGACCGCTGTAAGCGTTTAGTGACGGATGTGCGTTGTGGTGCAGTGGATATCGGCTCGGAAAGAGAAAACGTTGAGCCGAGTTCGAATTCCATTTGAATACCCTGCATTCACTTAAGCACTGGTACCTTTGGGAAAGGTATTAATCCGTCCCTTCCCTCCAGTTATGGGTTAAATAACAAGGGTAGGACTTGGAGACCCTGCCATTATTAAGAAATCCCAATGAATCTTGATACTCGAAAAGAAAAATGTATTACTAGACACAAAACTTATATAAAAACAACAATAAATTGTTGAAAGAAAAAGGTATTACCAGCAATAAATAAAAATTTAGTTGGTAACAAATGACCCGCCGAGGTTGATATGCCATAAAAACAAAACAACCAACCAACATTTATCCGCGCTTGTTTAACTTTGATGCGAGACGAACGACAAACTGCTTAAATGCTTTTCGTTTTTTCTTAATTTATTTAATTTTCGATATCACCACTTTACGGTGATATACAATCACTTGTTATTCTTTTATTCAACACTCTACTCATTTAAAAATACCTTTACAGCTACACGAGCAGATAGATTTCTAGTAGGAGAATGCTTATGTCTATGAAACACTGTAGCCTGCCAGGAATAAAACCTTTTGGTTTAAAAAGGCAGAAACAGTAGAGTTTTTCGCCATTGATAGTGTCTTCAAAGCAAAATTCAGGTAAACAACTTAGAAAATAATTAAGACTTCATTTGATGACCTCTTTCTCTTTTTATAGTTTTCTTAACGCAAAGGACCCTTCATCGATGTGCACTGCACTTAATACCTTAAAAAAATGTCAGCAAATTTGAATCCAATGACACTTTTTGTTCAGTCAAGCTCCCGGCAAAATGAATCGCAGGAGAAATAATATTTCACTAAAATGATTCATTTTTTTCTTCTTTTACAAGCCAATCAAATTTAATCGTTTGTAAAGAGACAATTAGTTTGAATTATTTAACGAACCAATGATATGAATGACGTCATCGAGACAGCTGCCTTTTTTCGGGCGCAGGAGGTTCGTTGTTTTGATTGCCATATGTCGTTAATTCGCACGCGATTCCTTTTGTTTGGAGACGTTGGTTGTTTCACGTTCCCACCGGGGTGCGTGATGTCGCTACAGGTGGCAGGCGACAATTCTTTCTAAGGGAATCTAGGGAGGACGAACGAAGTGCACGTTATAAAAAGAAGGGGGGTGGTGGTAGGAGGAGGGGTTGACAGTTATACGCGTTTTTTTTTTTTTTATATCGGAGGTGGACGGAGTGAGGTGGACGGGGTGAGGTGGACGGAGTGAGGTGGACGGGGTGAGGTGGACGGGGTGAGGTGGACGGGGTGAGGGGGAATGGGCAATAATTCGTTTGCTTTCTTCTTGTCTTTTTATTAGTTTTCTTTTGTGATTTTAATCTTGCCCGAATTTTAATCTAGACATTGTTTTACACGAAAAACACATGAATTGTACACAATTTAGTAAATAATGACCATGTATAATTCGGTACGAACGTGTACGCCCGCTCACACACACACACACACACACACACACACACACACACACACACACACACACATACGAAGAAGCTTCACTGTTTCTGTTCACACACAAACATTTTTTTGATAACAAGCCACACCAAACTGGTAAACAATAATATTTGAATATATAAACAGACAATATAGATTTTTACTCAATCCAAACCTCAAGAGCCACTCAAGACAAAGCATTACTGGGCAATGTGTGTAAATATGAATGTAAAAAGAAAGTGAAGAAAGGTGACGAGGACAGATAACAATTGACTTTTGATTTGAAGAAGTTAAGATTGAAGAAGTGTTCAGGAAAGCATTCACTTGGGAGTCGTTTCTGTATTGTTGCAGCTTTGGGAATCAGTCAGTTAAGTGTCATACGTTATACATGCTTTGGCGATCATACTTCGAAAGAGACATGACTGACTGGGCAGAAGATTGTCCCGCAGTAGGTTGCCATTACTTTCTGAGGTAGACTGGTTGCCAGCCAAGGTTATAGAACCCAATCTGTCCTGTTATTTAATCCATAACTGGAGGGAAGAGACGGATTAATATCTTTTTCCATGGGTATTTGTGCGATTTGTCGTTCCACTGCACCACAGCTTTGTGGGTAAAAAAGCTATTTAAATGGAAATTTCTTCAAATGGGGCTAACAGATTTTTACTGTTTTTACTAAATAAAAAAACAGTGTAGTGATGGGAGAGTGGTTTCACTAATTGCTTACTTAGTTAATCATTCTGTCATATCAAAAGCAAAGCAATATTTGGGAAGGGAGAAAAAAATTCCTTTTAGTTCGAAGATTATAAGTTCAAACTTATTTGTCACTGTCTTTTGCTCTCTCTCTCACCCTCTCATTCTCGCTCTCTCTTTCTCTCACTTTCTCTTTCTCTTGTTCTCTCTCTTTCTCTCTTTCCTTTTCTCTCTCACTCACTCTCTCTTGCTCTCTCTTTCTCTCGAGCTCTCTCTCGCACTCTCTCTATAGCTACCTCTTTCTCTCGAGCTCTCTCTCGCACTCTCTCTATAGCTCCCTCTTTCTCTCGAGCTCTCTCTCGCACTCTCTCTATATCTCCCTCTTTCTCTCGTGCTCTCTCTCGCACTCTCTCTATAGCTCCCTCTTTCTCTCGAGCTCTCTCTCGCACTCTCTCTATAGCTCCCTCTTTCTAGATCTCTCTCTCACTCACTCTTTTTCTCTCTCTCTCTCTCTCTCACACACACATGAGTGCGTTGATACTAATAAAGCATTGATTGTCTGGCACAAGGCTATTAAAGTGGATTTCCAAGTAAGGACTAAAGTCATTACTGACGGCATGGTCCTAGGTCTATAAAATTAGCTCGTTAGCCATCGCCATCGCTTTACGGCAGCATCTCGTAAAAAAAACAAATGTATAAAGATGTTGTCTGGCTTAAGGCCGCAGTAGTGCAGTACTTAACAGAGATTACATTCACTAACAACGGCTTACATGATTAGCCAGCTGAACATTGTTCTATAACAAAAGCTGTATTTGAACATAGTGAAGTACTGAAGAGTTCTCAGTCCGACTAAGACAGGATTAAATTAATGATGCCTAGTCTTCCTAGGAATGGGACGATTAGGCGCAACCGTGTTTGGTGCAGTTATTTTGACACATCCTTTTGGGTGACAATTATTTTGACGTAAGACTTTTTTTGAGCGGTTGTCATTGGAGATGGGAGATCACTGTCGACGAGCGTTGTGAATTGTGGCTGGTGTGCCAGCCAACTGCCGTAGAAATCACTTTGATGGATTTTATATACTTTTCTTAGGATCAGGTCGGCTTCAATTTTTCTTTGTTTATTTGGGCGGAAGTGGTTGCTATTGGTAAAAATTCCGGATTGTATTTTACTTTGAAACGGAAGATATGTGCAAAGCATATGAGCAGTTAACAAAGTTTTTAGTTCGGCCTTGGGTTTCGGCAGGGTTCACATCCGGGCAGTGGTGGAAATTTGGATAACATGAATCAGAAGAAGATCTGATTTTAAAAAGATTGTAACAGTCCTGTTAAGGTTGACTACTTAGGCACGCATCGTTTACCTGAGTGGAACGTTGAATCGGCGAGACTAGTTCAAGTTCGGCGGCAGTCTGGAGCATTAACTTTGGATATAAGTTATTTGGAAAAGGAATGAATGCATTTAATTTCTCTCTAGACAATGGTTAAAGGCCAGGAGACATTGAGATCTCTCGACCTTCTAGCTTATCTTTTGAAAGTAAATTCCAGATAACAAAGAAAAGGAATCTGTAGAAAAGCCATTATCACAAATCGAACAAAAAAAAAAAGGACTAGAAAATATCTTATAAATTCTATAATACAAGGGAAGTAACTTATGTAAAAACACAGATTTATGTCCCTTTAATAACCCACCAGCAAAAAAATATTTTTAAAGTTCCTATTAATGACATTTATCTCAGTCTATTCATATCTATCTATCTATCTATCTATCTATCTATCTATCTATCTATCTATCTATCTCATTCTATTCATATCTATCTATCTATTCTATCTATCTATCTATCTATCTATCTATCTATCTATCTATCTATCTATCTATTCTCAGTCAGTTCGTCTCTATCTATCTATCTATCTATCTATCTATCTATCTATCTATCTATCTATCGATCTCATTCTGTTCATATCTATCTATCTATCTATCTATCTATCTATCTATCTATCTATCTATCTATCTCATTCTGTTCATATCTATCTATCTATCTATCTATCTATCTATCTATCTATCTATCTATCTATCTATTCTATATCTATCTATCTATATCTATCTATCTATCTATCTATCTATCTATCTATCTATCTATCTATGTCTGTTCATATCTATCTATCTATCTATCTATTCTCAGTCAGTTCGTCTCTATCTATCTATCTATCTATCTATCTATCTATCGATCGATCTCATTCTGTTCATATCTATCTATCTATCTATCTATCTATCTATCTATCTATCTATCTATCTATCTGTTAGTTCATATCAATCTTTATTCATAACTATGTATTTTTAATCATATCTATCTAGAAATTTGGTTATTAATGAAAAAATGATGACAGTAACATAATGAAGACTGTTTTTATTTCGTTCAAAGCACACAGAATTCTTAATCAGACTTACGGCGACCATGATCTGCCGGAAATAAGATTCAAATATTGGTTTAGACGCTTGAAAAATAATGATTTTGATTTTGAAGTTAAAGAACGCTCTGGCATGCCGAAAAAGTTTGAAGACGAAGAATTGAAGGCATTGTTTCATTAAGGCTCATCTCAGGCGCAAGTTGAACTTGCAGAATTATTAAGAGTTGATCACGCAACAGTTTTGAAACGTTTTCAAAGTATGATTTAAATGCAAGGAAATTGGGTGACGTACGAGTTGAAGCCGAGAGACGTCGACCGGCGTCTTTTCACGGATGAACAACAGAAAAGGAAAGGTTTTTTTTTTCATGGTATTGTTACCGGCGATGAAAAGTGAATACACTACGACAATCCTAAGCGTAGAAGATCTTGGGGTAAACACGGCCATGCATCAACATCGGCGGCAAACCTGAATATCCATGGTTCGAAGCTTCTGCTGTGCATTTGATGGAATCAGCTGGGTGTAGTTTATTATGAGTTGCTCAAACGGACAAAAACCATCACGGGAGATCGTTATTGATGCGTCTGAGCCGAGCATTGAAGAAAAAAATGGCCGCTATTTGAGCAGAGACATGACAAAGTGATTGTGAAACATGACAACGCTAGGCCACATGTTGCAAAACAGGTAAAAACCTACTTGAAAACGCTTAGATAAGAAGTTTTACTCCAAAAGCCGTATTTACCAGACATTGCCAGGTCCGATTATCTTTTGTTTCGATCGATGTCACATGGCCTGGCTGAGCAGCACTTTCATTCTTATAAAGATGCTAAAAAATTGGTCGACTCGTGGTTAGCCTCAAAAGATGTGTCGTTTTTCCGACGTGGAATTCAAATGCCCAGTCAGTCATGTCTCTTTCGAGACATGATCGCCCAAAGCGTGTATCACGTATGGCACTTAACTGAATTAAATAATGTCTTAGTTTGATTACATTCTTAAATTTTAAGGTTCTGAGCAGATTTTATTAAACTGAACGTCCTGTTTGAGAAAATAAAATGTGATAATTTAAATTCTCAACGGACTTGTCCTTAGAACCTTGAATAGGTTCTCGCTAATTTTTCATGAAAATTATTGTTTTTATATACAAAAATTAGTAAGAAACATGTCCCTGAAAGTATTGTCTATCGCTAGCCACTACCTTTGCTCATCTTTCTGGCAGTTTGAGCAGCTCATAATAAAATACGTGATATTTCATCCGGATACACGGATGAGTATAAAATAGTTAGGATTACAGGGCCGTAGCTGATGCTAAAAAAAAAAAAACACCGGGCACAGAGAAAATTGCCCGGATTTATTAGTTGACGTCATCAGTGTCATCCGTTTCCAGAAACTATGAATTTTTCGGATTTTTTCGGCTATTCCAATGGAAATTAGGCACAGAACGTGAACGAAAGCAGGAAATCGGGTCCGAAATTTTTGAGTATAACCAGTCTTTTCTCCCAAAATTAATAAATAAACAGATTTTTACTGCGTTCATTCGGATGTTTTCTTCGTTTTTCTTTCTTTCTTTCTTTCTTTCTTTCTCTCTTTCTTTCTTTCTTTCCTCGTGAATTGTTTAGTTTGATTTCTGACGAAGACATTTTTCCTTGCCCGGATTTTCACTATGATTGCACGGATCGGCCCGGACCCGTGCCAGGTGTGCCCGGTAGTCAGAAACGGCCATGGTCAAGAATTAATGAGACCATGGGTCCAATTGTAAATATTTGCAACTTTATCATTGTACCATCACAAAGTAGTTCAAGGGAGATAACTTTTTCTAAATAAGGGAAGAAACTCTCATAATCATCTTGAAATTAAATATGAATATTTTTTCATCTTTCATTCCTAGGGTCTCCTAAAGTTTGCAATAACGTTACCACCCACCTCCCTATGGTGACAAATTGGCAGTATAAAGTAGTGACAAAAAAAAACAAAACAAAAAAAAAAACAAACAAACAAACAAAAAAAAACAAAAAAAGAGAAAAAAAACGATTATGACTGAAATCGATCATTAACAATGTTTGATCAATATCGCACATAAACGGAAATCGATTCCCTGTTTTTCAGAATTTCGGAAAGTGATTCCAAGTTTAGATTTTTTTCTAAATTTTCTACTGAATTATGTGTTATTAAAAGAGTGTCTATGAGCTGAGCTGTGTTTTCTGTTTAGTAAGGCATGAGATTTACTAAATCATATTTGGGTGTGGTCAAAATTGTTTTTTCTCGCCCCAAAGAAAATCTGTGACTGACAGTGGGGGTTTAAAATGCATTGCTTCCAAACAACTTATAAACTCATTTCATTCAATCACGCACAAATATCTCACTAAACGTTACCAAGTGGGGGGGGGGTGAAGAGTGTTATGGTGGCCTGCAAATCGATATTTGCATGACGGGAGACAACAACAAACAAAATAAAGACTTGATTACAAAAAAGAATATTGACAAGTTTATTCTTGTTAAAGGAAATAAATCGGCAAAAATAACGTTGAAACACATAAAGCAAACAAAAAGATATCTTCGCAGGTTCATGTAGTACAGGATGAGAAGGGCGTTGCCTTGAAAAGGACAGTTTTGTATAGTTGAAAAACATGTGTTAAAAAATATGTGTTTATCGCAGGAGCAAGCAACCTTTTCAGAGTGAGAGTCAGATGAGACTTTTGGGAGCAAGATGCGGACCAAAGTGAGTACTGTATTATAGTAAGCGTGTATATATATATATATATATATATATATATATATATATATAGAACATGTAAGTAGTTTGTACATGTTCTAAAATATATATATATATATATATATAGATATATATATTTATTATAAATTATAGTTTAGAAAATGTACAAATTACAATGTTGTAAACTATAATTTGTAATAAATATTCATAGCTCTTTTAAATTAATGCTTTGTTAATATTTTCTTCGTTCCTTTATATATATATATATATATATATATATATATATATATATATATATATCCATTGAAACCCATGGCCTGCGAGTTGACTTTTACGAAATGTGAGGAAAGTTCTTGTCACAGAGGGGGTGACGACACTAGCACAAGTTTCTGGATTTACGTCTTCAAGGGCAAAAGCAGCAAGGCAAAGAAAATGCCCAAATTGACCATTAGCTAACTAAGCCTTCCACAAGGCGGTGATGTGTGTGCCTATCTGTCACTAGACTGTCTTTACTTTTCAGCTTCAGACTGGTGTCGTTCAGGTGCATAGTGATGTCTGTGAGCAAAGTCAGCCGAACGAACCATCGCGGGTCGTAGAAGTGATCAGCGTAGAGATACACGAGTTGGGCGATCATGTCTTGAAAGAAACATGACTGACTGGGAAGAAGATTATCCTGCAGTATGTTGCCATTGCTTTCTGCGGTAGACTGGTTGCCAGCCAAGACTATAAAACCCAATCTGTTCTATTATTTAACCCATAACCGGAGGGAAGAGAAGGATTAATAACTTTCCCAAGGTTATTTGTGCGTAAGTGAATGCAAGGAATTCAACTGGAATTCGAACTCCCCGATATCCATTGCACCACAACGCACTACAACGCACATCCACACACACTGAAGCATGGCGTAATAGATGTCTTGTCCAGTCATGGAGCCACGCGGCGAAACATGCTGGAAGAATTCCTCACACAAATGAAGGTCACCACACGAATGAAAACTGTCAGTAATTTTGTTGCAAAACTGTCGATTTATTTAAGATAGAAAGATCTATTATGACTTGTCTCTAATTTGTATGAAGATACATTGTATTTATTTTCAATTTTTCGAGCTGAATTGTTTACCTATTTTGCATATCACCCTTTATTGTACATAATTAGATTGCAATAAAACTTTGTATTTTATACATATACTACTTTATAAAAACCGAGATATGCGTGTGGGGGTTCCGTATCGTATATTTGGGTGGAGACACGATAGACTTGTATCCGCTATCTATCTATCTATCTATCTATCTATCTATCTATGAAACACAAACCGCGTTTTATATATGTGAAAATACAACTTGTTTCTTTCCCTATGTGGATTGATTGAAAACTGCCCATCAAGAAAATTGTCGAATGTTAATCTGAAAATATATCAAGAAATCTTTTTTTTTTTTGGCATCGAATTCAGTGGGAAAATATTTAGAAATTTTTTTACATCGATAGCGAAAAAACAAAACAAAACGAATTATTTACCCATTCATATTACTTTTACTCTCGCTATCAAGTGTATTGTTTAATCCCAATTCATCTGCAACCCTAATCTCATCTAATCCACAAAATTTTCTGTTATATCATTAAATTGACACTTGTCACCTGACTTATACAGAGGTTGAAGGACTGACGAGGAAACATGATGAAGGGAGTGGCGGGTGGGGTGCTTTCAGTTTTGGATTGGTCGGAGTCGCTACTGATGTGCCCACTTTTGTCTTTTGTTGGAACTGTGAAAAATAAAGATCATCTTGAAGATTCTCTCACACGCTCGCAGACATTTTGAGAAACCCGTTTTACGAAGTAAAAGTAGAATTTACAGAAAACATTTCCAGTTCGAGCAGGGAAAGAAAATTGAAGCTTGAAACAAAATAAATAAGAGAAGTACGTTAAATAAATTGAAATTAAAAGTAATTACTGTCTATATTTCTGAGATGAGGTATTGGAATTATTTACACTAGTTACATTGTTCAGACTGTTGTCCTAATCTTTGTTGCCATATTCTGAGACGGGATGTGACATTTTTTAAAATCGTTTCACCCCAAACAAGGCGATACAGCCACTGATGCGCAGGGGGCTACATAAGAGTAAAGCTTTAGACAGGAAAAGACTGAAGAGAAAGACAAACCAGTTACAGGGGGTGTCAAAGAAGAGATAAAGAGAAGGGAGAAGATTTAAGAGAAAGACAATAGAATTACGGGGGGGTTTCAGAGAAGAGATAAAGAGCAGGGAGGAGTGTAAAGAGAAAGACAAACCAGTTACAGGGGGTGTCAGAGAAGAGATAAAGAGTAGGGAGAAGAGTAAAGAGAAAGACAAACCAGTTACAGGGGGTGTCAGAGAAGAGATAAAGAGAAGGGAGAAGAATAAAGAGAAAGACAAACCTGTTACAGGGGGTGTCAGAGAAGAGATAAAGAGAAGGGAGAAGAATAAAGAGAAAGACAAACCAGTTACAGGGGGTGTCAGAGAAGAGATAAAGAGAAGGGAGAAGAGTAAAGAGAAAGACAAACCAGTTACAGGGGGTGTCAGAGAAGAGATAAAGAGTAGGGAGAAGAGTAAAGAGAAAGACAAACCAGTTACAGGGGGTGTCAGAGAAGAGATAAAGAGAAGGGAGAAGAATAAAGAGAAAGACAAACCAGTTACTGGGGGTGTCAGAGAAGAGATAAAGAGAAGGGAGAAGAGTAAAGAGAAAAACAAACCAGTTACAGGGGGTGTCAAAGAAGAGATAAAGAGAAGAGAGAAGAGTAAAGAAAAAGACAAACCAGTTACAGGGGGTGTCAGAGAAGAGATAAAGAGAAGGGAGAAGAGTAAAGAGAAAGACAAACCAGTTACAGGGGGTGCCAAAGAAGAGATAAAGTGAAGGGAGAAGAGTAAAGAAAAAGACAAACCAGTTACAGGGGGTGTCAGAGAAGAGATAAAGAGAAGGGAGAAGAGTAAAGAGAAAGACAAACCAGTTACAGGGGGTGTCAGAGAAGAGATAAAGAGAAGGGAGAAGAGTAAAGAAAAAGACAAACCAGTTACAGGGGGTGTCAGAGAAGAGATAAAGTGAAGGGAGAAGAGTAAAGAAAAAGACAAACCAGTTACAGGGGGTGTCAGAGAAGAGAGATAAAGAAGGGAAGGGAAGAAGAAAGAAAAGAAAGAGCAAACCAGTTACAGGGGGTGTCAGAGAAGAGATAAAGTGAAGGGAGAAGAGTAAAGAGAAAGACAAACGAGTTACTGGGGGTGTCAGAGAAGAGATAAAGAGAAGGGAGAAGAGTAAAGAGAAAGACAAACCAGTGACAATGGGTTTCAGAGAAGAGATAAAGAGAAAAGAGAAGAGTAAAGAGAAAGACAAACCAGTTACAGGGGGTGTCAGAGAAGAGATAAAGAGAAGGAGAAGAGTAAAGAGAAAGACAAACCAGTTTCGGGGGGTGTCAGAGAAGAGATAAAGTGAAGGGAGAAGAGTAAAGAGAAAGACAAACCAGTGACAGGGGGTGTCAGAGAAGAGATAAAGGGAAGGGAGAAGAGTAAAGAGAAAGACAAACCAGTTACAGGGGGTGTCAGAGAAGAGATAAATAGAAGGGAGAAGAGTAAAGAGAAAGACAAACCAGTTACAGGGGGTGTCAGAGAAGAGATAAAGTGAAGGGAGAAGTGTAAAAAGAAAGACAAACCAGTTACTGGGGGTGTCAGAGAAGAGATAAATAGAAGGGTGAAGTGTAAAGAGAAAGACAAACCAGTTACAGGGGGTGTCAGAGAAGAGATAAATAGAAGGGAGAAGTGTAAAGAGAAAGACAAACCAGTTACTGGGGGTGTCAGAGAAGAGATAAATAGAAGGGAGAAGATTAAAGTGAAAGACAAACCAGTGACAGAAGTTATCAAAGAAGAGATAAAGAGAAGGAGAAGAGTAAAGAGAAAGACAAACCAGTTCTGGGGTGTCAGAGAAGAGATAAATAGAAGGAGAAGAGTAAAGCGAAAGACAAACCAGTGACAATGGGTTTCAAGAAGAGATAAAGAGAAGGGAGAAGAGTAAAGAGAAAGACAAACCAGTTACAGGGGGTGTCAGAGAAGAGATAAAGTGAAGGGAGAAGAGTAAAAGAGAAAAGACAAACCAGTTACAGGGGTGTGGAGAAAGAGATAAAGAGAAGGGAGAAGAGTAAAGAAAGATGAAACCAGTTCCAGGGTATAGAATAAAGTGAAGGAGAAGAAGAGTAAAGAGAAAGACAAACCAGTGACAGGGGGTGTCAGAGAAGAGATAAAGAGAAGGAGAAGAGTAAAGAGAAAGACAAACCAGTTCCAGGGGTGTCAGAAGAGATAAAGTGAAGGGAGAAGAGTAAGAGAAAGACAAACCAGTGACAGGGGGTGTCAGAGAAGAGATAAAGTGAAGGGAGAAGAGTAAAGAGAAAGACAAACCAGTTACAGGGGTGTCAGAGAAGAGATAAAGGGAAGGGAGAAGAGTAAAGAGAAAGACAAACCAGTGACAGGGGGTGTCAGAGAAGAGATAAAGTGAAGGAAGAGTAAAGAGAAAGACAAACCAGTTACAGGGGGTGTCAGAGAAGAGATAAAGTGAAGGGAGAAGTGTAAAGAGAAAGACAAACCAGTTTCGGTGTCAGAGAAGAGATAAAGTGAAGGGAGAAGAGTAAAGAGACAAACCAGTGACAGGGGGTGTCAGAGAAGAGATAAAGGAAGGAGAAGAGTAAAGAGAAAGACAAACCAGTTACTGGGGGTGTCAGAGAAGAGAGAATAAATAGAAGGGAGAAGAGTAAAGAGAAAGACAAACCAGTTACAGGGGGTGTCAGAGAAGAGATAAAGTGAAGGAGAAAGTGTAAAGAGAAAGACAAACCAGTTACTGGGGGTGTCAGAGAAAAGATAAATAGAAGGGAGAAGAGTAAAGAGAAAGACAAACCAGTTACAGGGGTGTCAGAGAAGAGATAAATAGAAGGGAGAAGTGTAAAGAAAGACAAACCAGTTCCAGGGGGTGTCAGAAGAGATAAATAGAAGGGAGAAGTGTAAAGAGAAAGACAAACCAGTTACAGGGGGTGTCAGAGAAGAGATAAATAGAGGGAGAAGAGTAAAGCCAGACAAACCAGTGACAATGGGTTTCAGAAGAGATAAATAGAGGAGAAGAGTAAAGAGAAAGACAAACCAGTTACAGTGGGTGTCAGAGAAGAGATAAAGTGAAGGGAGAAGAGTAAAGAGAAAGACAAACCAGTTACAGGGGGGGTGTCAGAGAAGAGATAAAGAGAAGGGAGAAGAGTAAAGAGAAAGACAAACCAGTTCCAGGGTGTCAGAGAAGAGATAAAGTGAAGGAAGAAGAGTAAAGAGAAAGACAAACCAGTTCCAGGGGGTGTCAGAGAAGAGATAAAGTGAAGGAAGAAGAGTAAAGAGAAAGACAAACCAGTTACAGGGGGTGTCAGAGAAGAGATAAAGAGAAGGAAGAAGAATAGAGAAAGACAAACCAGTGACAGGGGGTGTCAGAGAAGAGATAAAGGGAAGGGAGAAGAGTAAAGAGAAAGACAAACCAGTTACTGGGGGTGTCAGAGAAGAGATAAATAGAAGGGAGAAGAGTAAAGAGAAAGACAAACCAGTTACAGGGGGTGTCAGAGAAGAGATAAAGTGAAGGGAGAAGTGTAAAGAGAAAGACAAACCAGTTACTGGGGGTGTCAGAGAAGAGATAAATAGAAGGGAGAAGAGTAAAGAGAAAGACAAACCAGTTACAGGGGGTGTCAGAGAAGAGATAAATAGAAGGGAGAAGTGTAAAGAGAAAGACAAACCAGTTCCAGGGGGTGTCAGAGAAGAGATAAATAGAAGGGAGAAGAGTAAAGAGAAAGACAAACCAGTGACAGGGGGTGTCAGAGAAGAGATAAATAGAAGGGAGAAGTGTAAAGAGAAAGACAAACCAGTTACAGGGGTTGTCAGAGAAGAGATAAAGAGAAGGGAGAAGAGTAAAGAGAAATACAAACCAGTTACAGGGGGTGTCAGAGAAGAGATAAATAGAAGGGAGAAGTGTAAAGAGAAAGACAAACCAGTTACTTGGGGTGTCAGAGAAGAGATAAATAGAAGGGAGAAGTGTAAAGAGAAAGACAAACCAGTTCCAGGGGGTGTCAGAGAAGAGATAAATAGAAGGGAGAAGTGTAAAGAGAAAGACAAACCAGTTACAGGGGTTGTCAGAGAAGAGATAAAGAGAAGGGAGAAGAGTAAAGAGAAAGACAAACCAGTTACATGGGGTGTCAGAGAAGAGATAAAGAGAAGGAAGAAGAATAAAGAGAAAGACAAATCAGTTACAGGGGGTGTCAGAGAAGAGATAAAGAGAAGGGAGAAGAGTAAAGAGAAAGACAAACCAGTTACAGGGGGTGTCAGAGAAGAGATAAAGAGAAGGGAGAAGAGTAAAGAGAAAGACAAACCAGTTACATGGGGTGTCAGAGAAGAGATAAAGAGAAGGAAGAAGAATAAAGAGAAAGACAAACCAGTTACAGTGGGTGTCAGAGAAGAGATAAAGTGAAGGGAGAAGAGTAAAGAGAAAGACAAACCAGTTACAGGGGGTGTCAGAGAAGAGATAAAGAGAAGGGAGAAGAGTAAAGAGAAAGACAAACCAGTTCCAGGGGGTGTCAGAGAAGAGATAAAGTGAAGGAAGAAGAGTAAAGAGAAAGACAAACCAGTTACATGGGGTGTCAGAGAAGAGATAAAGAGAAGGAAGAAGAATAAAGAGAAAGACAAATCAGTTACAGGGGGTGTCAGAGAAGAGATAAAGAGAAGGGAGAAGAGTAAAGAGAAAGACAAACCAGTGACAGGGGGTGTCAGAGAAGAGATAAAGAGAAGGGAGAAGAGTAAACAGAAAGACAAACCAGTTACAGGGGGTGTCAGAGAAGAGATAAATAGAAGGGAGAAGTGTAAAAAGAAAGACAAACCAGTTACAGGGGTTGTCAGAGAAGAGATAAAGAGAAGGGAGAAGAGTAAAGAGAAAGACAAACCAGTTACAGGGGGTGTCAGAGAAGAGATAAAGAGAAGGAAGAAGAATAAAGAGAAAGACAAATCAGTTACAGGGGGTGTCAGAGAAGAGATAAAGAGAAGGAGAAGAGTTAAGAGAAAAACAAACCAGTTCCAGGGGGTGTCAGAGAATAGATAAAGAGAAGGGAGAAGAATAAAGAGAAAGACAAATCAGTTACAGGGGGTGTCAGAGAAGAGATAAAGAGAAGGGAGAAGAGTAAAGAGAAAGACAAACCAGTTACAGGGGTTGTCAGAGAAGAGATAAAGAGAAGGGAGAAGAGTAAAGAGAAAGACAAACCAGTTACAGGGGGTGTCAGAGAAGAGATAAAGAGAAGGAAGAAGAATAAAGAGAAAGACAAATCAGTTACAGGGGGTGTCAGAAAAGAGATAAAGAGAAGGAGAAGAGTTAAGAGAAAGACAAACCAGTTCCAGGGGTGTCAGAGAAGAGATATAGAGAAGGGAGAAGAGTAAAGAGAAAGACAAACCAGTGACAGGGGGTGTCAGAGAAGAGATAAAGAGAAGGGAGAAGAGTAAAGAGAAAGACAAACCAGTTACAGGGGGTGTCATTGAAGAGATAAATGGAAGGGAGGAGTGTAAAAAGAAAGACACAACCAGTTACAAGGGGTGTCAGAGAAGAGATAAAGTGAAGGGAGAAGATTAAAGGGAAAGACAAACCAGTTACAGGGGGTGTCAGAGAAGAGATAAAGAGAAGGAGAAGAATAAAGAGAAAGGCAAACCACTTACTGGGGGTGTCAGAGAAGAGATAAAGAGAAGGGAGTAGAGTAAAGAGAAAGACAAACCAGTTACTGGGGGTGTCAGAGAAGAGATAAAGTGAAGGGAGAAGAAGAAAGAGAAAGACAAACCAGTTACAGGGGGTGTCAGAGAAGAGATAAAGGGAAGGGAGAAGAGTAAAGAGAAAGACAAACCAGTGACAGGGGGTGTCAGAGAAGAGATAAAGTGAAGGAAGAAGAGTAAAGAGAAAGACAAACCAGTTACAGGGGGTGTCAGAGAAGAGATAAAGTGAAGGGAGAAGTGTAAAGAGAAAGACAAACCAGTTTCGGGGGGTGTCAGAGAAGAGATAAAGTGAAGGGAGAAGAGTAAAGAGAAATACAAACCAGTTACAGGGGGTGTCAGAGAAGAGATAAATAGAAGGGAGAAGAGTAAAGAGAAAGACAAACCAGTGACAGGGGGTGTCAGAGAAGAGATAAATAGAAGGGAGAAGTGTAAAGAGAAAGACAAACCAGTTACAGGGGGTGTCAGAGAAGAGATAAAGAGAAGGGAGAAGAGTAAAGAGAAAGACAAACCAGTTACAGTGGGTGTCAGAGAAGAGATAAAGTGAAGGGAGAAGAGTAAAGAGAAAGACAAACCAGTTACAGGGGGTGTCAGAGAAGAGATAAAGAGAAGGGAGAAGAGTAAAGAGAAAGACAAACCAGTTCCAGGGGGTGTCAGAGAAGAGATAAAGTGAAGGAAGAAGAGTAAAGAGAAAGACAAACCAGTTACAGGGGGTGTCAGAGAAGAGATAAAGTGAAGGGAGAAGAGTAAAGAGAAAGACAAACCAGTTCCAGGGGGTGTCAGAGAAGAGATAAAGTGAAGGGAGAAGAGTAAAGAGAAAGACAAACCAGTGACAGGGGGTGTCAGAGAAGAGATAAAGTGAAGGGAGAAGAGTAAAGAGAAAGACAAACCAGTTACAGGGGGTGTCAGAGAAGAGATAAAGAGAAGGAAGAAGAATAAAGAGAAAGACAAATCAGTTACAGGGGGTGTCAGAAAAGAGATAAAGAGAAGGAGAAGAGTTAAGAGAAAGACAAACCAGTTCCAGGGGGTGTCAGAGAAGAGATATAGAGAAGGGAGAAGAGTAAAGAGAAAGACAAACCAGTGACAGGGGGTGTCAGAGAAGAGATAAAGAGAAGGGAGAAGAGTAAAGAGAAAGACAAACCAGTTACAGGGGGTGTCATTGAAGAGATAAATGGAAGGGAGGAGTGTAAAAAGAAAGACACAACCAGTTACAAGGGGTGTCAGAGAAGAGATAAAGTGAAGGGAGAAGATTAAAGGGAAAGACAAACCAGTTACAGGGGGTGTCAGAGAAGAGATAAAGAGAAGGAGAAGAATAAAGAGAAAGGCAAACCACTTACTGGGGGTGTCAGAGAAGAGATAAAGAGAAGGGAGTAGAGTAAAGAGAAAGACAACCAGTTACTGGGGGTGTCAGAGAAGAGATAAAGTGAAGGGAGAAGAAGAAAGAGAAAGACAAACCAGTTACAGGGGGTGTCAGAGAAGAGAGATAAAGGGAAGGGAGAAGAGGAAGAGAAAGACAAACCAGTGACAGGGGGTGTCAGAAGAGATAAAGGGAAGGAAGAAGAGCAGTGAGGAAAGACAAACTACAGTTACAGGGGTGTCAGAGAAGAGATAAAGTGAAGGGAGAAGTGTAAAGAGAAAGACAAAAACCAGTTTCGGGGGTGTCAGAGAAGAGATAAAGTGAAGGGAGAAGAGTAAAGAGAAATACAAACCAGTTACAGGGGTGTCAGAGAAGAGATAAATAGAAGGGGAGAAGAGAAAGAGAAAGACAAACCAGTGACAGGGGGTGTCAGAGAAGAGATAAATAGAAGGGAGAAGTGTAAAGAGAAAGACAAACCAGTTACAGGGGGTGTCAGAGAAGGATAAAGAGAAGGGAGAAGAGTAAAGAGAAAGACAAACCAGTTACAGTGGGTGTCAGAGAAGAGATAAAGAAGGGAGAAGAGTAAAGAGAAAGACAAACCAGTTACAGGGGGTGTCAGAGAAGATAAAGAGAAGGAGAAGAGTAAAGAGAAAGACAAACCAGTTCCAGGGGGTGTCAGAGAAGAGATAAAGTGAAGGAAGAAGAGTAAAGAGTAGCAGACAAACCAGTTACAGGGGGTGTCAGAGAAGAGATAAAGTGAAGGGAGAAGAGTAAAGAGAAAGACAAACCAGTTCCAGGGGGTGTCAGAGAAGAGATAAAGTGAAGGGAGAAGAGTAAAGAGAAAGAGCAAACCAGTGACAGGGGTGTCAGAGAAGAGATAAAGTGAAGGGAGAAGAAAGAAGAGAAAGACAAAACCAGTTACAGGGGTGTCAGAGAAAGAGATAAAGTGAAGGAAGAAGAGTAAAGAGAAAGACAAACCTGTGCTACAGGGGTGTCAGAGAAGAGATAAAGAAGGAGAAGTGTAAAGAGAAAGACAAACCAGTTTCGGGGGTGTCATGGAGAAGAGATAAAGGAAGGGAGAAGAGTAAAGAGAAAGACAAACCAGTGACAGGGGGTGTCAGAGAAGAGATAAAGGGAAGGGAGAAGAGTAAAGAGAAAGACAAACCAGTTACTGGGGGTGTCAGAGAAGAGATAAATAGAAGGGAGAAGAGTAAAGAGAAAGACAAACCAGTTACAGGGGGTGTCAGAGAAGAGATGGGGTGAAGGGAGAAGGAAGAGAAAGACAAACCAGTTACTGGGGGTGTCAGAGAAGAGATAAATAGAAGGGAGAAGAGTAAAGAGAAAGACAAACCAGCTACAGGGGGTGTCAGAGAAGAGATAAATAGAAGGAGAAGTAAAAAGAGAAAGACAAACCAGTTCCAGGGGGTGTCAGAGAAGAGATAAGAAGGGAGAAGAGCAAAGAGAAAGACAACCAGTGACAGGGGTGTCAGAGAAGAGATAAATAGAAGTGAGAAGGGAAGAGAAAGACAAACCAGTTACAGGGGTTGTCAGAGAAGAGATAAAGAGAAGGGAGAAGAGTAAAGAGAAATACAAACCAGTTACAGGGGGTGTCAGAGAAGAGATAAATAGAAGGGAGAAGTGTAAAGAGAAAAGACAAAAACCAGTTACTTGGGGTGTCAGAGAAGAGATAACAGAAGGGAGAAGTGTAAAGAGAAAAGACAACCAGTTCCAGGGGGTGTTTGGAGAAGAGATAAATAGAAGGGAGAAGTGAAGAGAAAGACAAACCAGTTACAGGGGTTGTCAGGAGAAGAGATAAAGAGAAGGGAGAAGAGGAAAGAGAAAGACAAAACCAGCTACATGGGGTGTCAGAGAAGAGATAAAGAGAAGGAAGAAGAATAAAGAGAAAGACAAATCAGTTACAGGGGGTGTCAGAGAAGAGAGGAAGAGAAGGGAGAAGAGGAAGAGAAAGACAAACCAGTTGGTGGGGTGTCAGAGAAGAGAGGAAGAGAAGGGAGAAGAGTAAAGAGAAAGACAAACCAGTTAAGATGGGTGTCAGAGAAGAGATAAAGAGAAGGAAGAAGAATAAAGAGAAAGACAACCAGTTAGCAGGGGGTAAAGGCTAGAGAAGAGATAAATAGAAGGGAGAAGTATAAAGAGAAAGACAAACCAGTGACAGCGGGTGTCAGAGAAGAGATAAAGAGAAGAGAGAAGAGTAAAGAGAAATACAAACCAGTTACAGGGGGTGTCAGAGAAGAGATAAATAGAAGGGAGAAGAGTAAAGAGAAAGACAAACCAGTGACAGGGGGTGTCAGAGAAGAGATAAATAGAAGGGAGAAGTGTAAAGAGAAAGACAAACCAGTTACAGGGGTTGTCAGAGAAGAGATAAAGAGAAGGGAGAAGAGTAAAGAGAAATACAAACCAGTTACAGGGGGTGTCAGAGAAGAGATAAATAGAAGGGAGAAGTGTAAAGAGAAAGACAAACCAGTTACTTGGGGTGTCAGAGAAGAGATAAATAGAAGGGAGAAGTGTAAAGAGAAAGACAAACCAGTTCCAGGGGGTGTCAGAGAAGAGATAAATAGAAGGGAGAAGTGTAAAGAGAGAGACAAACCAGTTACAGGGGTTGTCAGAGAAGAGATAAAGAGAAGGGAGAAGAGTAAAGAGAAAGACAAACCAGTTACATGGGGTGTCAGAGAAGAGATAAAGAGAAGGAAGAAGAATAAAGAGAAAGACAAATCAGTTACAGGGGGTGTCAGAGAAGAGATAAAGAGAAGGGAGAAGAGTAAAGAGAAAGACAAACCAGTTACAGGGGGTGTCAGAGAAGAGATAAAGAGAAGGGAGAAGAGTAAAGAGAAAGACAAACCAGTTACATGGGGTGTCAGAGAAGAGATAAAGAGAAGGAAGAAGAATAAAGAGAAAGACAAATCAGTTACAGGGGGTGTCAGAGAAGAGATAAAGAGAAGGGAGAAGAGTAAAGAGAAAGACAAACCAGTGACAGGGGGTGTCAGAGAAGAGATAAAGAGAAGGGAGAAGAGTAAACAGAAAGACAAACCAGTTACAGGGGGTGTCAGAGAAGAGATAAATAGAAGGGAGAAGTGTAAAAAGAAAGACAAACCAGTTACAGGGGTTGTCAGAGAAGAGATAAAGAGAAGGGAGAAGAGTAAAGAGAAAGACAAACCAGTTACAGGGGGTGTCAGAGAAGAGATAAAGAGAAGGAAGAAGAATAAAGAGAAAGACAAATCAGTTACAGGGGGTGTCAGAGAAGAGATAAAGAGAAGGAGAAGAGTTAAGAGAAAAACAAACCAGTTCCAGGGGGTGTCAGAGAATAGATAAAGAGAAGGGAGAAGAATAAAGAGAAAGACAAATCAGTTACAGGGGGTGTCAGAGAAGAGATAAAGAGAAGGGAGAAGAGTAAAGAGAAAGACAAACCAGTTACAGGGGTTGTCAGAGAAGAGATAAAGAGAAGGGAGAAGAGTAAAGAGAAAGACAAACCAGTTACAGGGGGTGTCAGAGAAGAGATAAAGAGAAGGAAGAAGAATAAAGAGAAAGACAAATCAGTTACAGGGGGTGTCAGAAAAGAGATAAAGAGAAGGAGAAGAGTTAAGAGAAAGACAAACCAGTTCCAGGGGGTGTCAGAGAAGAGATATAGAGAAGGGAGAAGAGTAAAGAGAAAGACAAACCAGTGACAGGGGGTGTCAGAGAAGAGATAAAGAGAAGGGAGAAGAGTAAAGAGAAAGACAAACCAGTTACAGGGGGTGTCATTGAAGAGATAAATGGAAGGGAGGAGTGTAAAAAGAAAGACACAACCAGTTACAAGGGGTGTCAGAGAAGAGATAAAGTGAAGGGAGAAGATTAAAGGGAAAGACAAACCAGTTACAGGGGGTGTCAGAGAAGAGATAAAGAGAAGGAGAAGAATAAAGAAGAAAGGCAAACCACTTACTGGGGGTGTCAGAGAAGAGATAAAGAGAAGGGAGTAGAGTAAAGAGAAAGACAAACCAGTTACTGGGGGTGTCAGAGAAGAGATAAAGTGAAGGGAGAAGAAGAAGAAAGAGAAACAAACCAGTTACAGGTGTTGTCAGAGAAGAGATAAAGAAGGGAGAAGAGTAAAGAGAAAGACAAACCAGTTACAGGTGGTGTCATTGAAGAGATAAATGGAAGGGAGGAGTGTAAAAGGAAAGACACAACCAGTTACAAGTGGTGTCAGAGAAGAGATAAAGTGAAGGGAGAAGATTAAAGGGAAAGACAAACCAGTTACAGGGGTGTCAGAGAAGAGATAAAGAGAAGGAGAAGAGTAAAGAGAAAGGCAAACCACTTACTGGGGGTGTCAGAGAAGAGATAAAGAGAAGGGAGAAGAGTAAAGAGAAAGACAAACCAGTTACTGGGGGTGTCAGAGAAGAGATAAAGTGAGGAGAAGAATAAAGAGAAAGACAAACCAGTTACAGGGGTTGTCAGAGAAGAAGATAAAGAGAAGGGAGAAGAGTAAAGAGAAAGACAAACCAGTTACAGGGGGTGTCAGAGAAGAGATAAAGAGAAGGAAGAAGAATAAAGAGAAAGACAAATCAGTTACAGGGGGTGTCAGAGAAGAGATAAAGAAAAGGAGAAGATAAAGAAAGACAAACCAGTTACAGGGGGTGTCATTGAAGAGATAAATGGAAGGGAGGAGTGTAAAAAGAAAGACACAACCAGTTACAAGGGGTGTCAGAGAAGAGATAAAATGAAGGGAGAAGATTAAAGGGAAAGACAAACCAGTTACAGGGGGTGTCAGAGAAGAGATAAAGAGAAGGAGAAGAGTAAAGAGAAAGGCAAACCACTTACTGGGGGTGTCAGAGAAGAGATAAAGAGAAGGGAGAAGAGTAAAGAGAAAGACAAACCAGTTACTGGGGGTGTCAGAGAAGAGATAAAGTGAAGGGAGAAGAATAAAGAGAAAGACAAACCAGTTACAGGGGTTGTCAGAGAAGAGATAAAGAGAAGGGAGAAGAGTAAAGAGAAAGACCAACCAGTTACAGGGGGTGTCAGAGAAGAGATAAAGAGAAGGAAGAAGAATAAAGAGAAAGACAAATCAGTTACAGGGGGTGTCAGAGGAGAGATAAAGAGAAGGAAGAAGAATAAAGAGAAAGACAAATCAGTTACAGGGGGTGTCAGAGAAGAGATAAAGAGAAGGAGAAGAGTAAAGAGAAAGACAAATCAGTTACAGGGGGTGTCAGAGAAGAGATAAAGAGAAGGAGAAGAGTAAAGAGAAAGACAAACCAGTTACAGGGGGTGTCAGAGAAGAGATAAAGAGAAGGGAGAAGAGTAAAGAGAAAGACAAACCAGTGACAGTGGGTGTCAGATAAGAGTAAAGAGAAGGGAGAAGAGTAAAGAGAAAGACAAACCAGTTACAGGGGGTGTCAGAGAAGAGATAAAGAGAAGGGAGAAGAGTAAAGAGAAAGACAAACCAGTGACAGTGGGTGTCAGATAAGAGTAAAGAGAAGGGAGAAGAGTAAAGAGAAAGACAAACCAGTTACAGGGGGTGTCAGAGAAGAGATAAAGAGAAGGGAGAAGAGTAAAGAGAAAGACAAAGAAGTTACAGGGGGTGTCAGAGAAGATATAAAGGGAAGGGAGGAGTGTAAAGAGAAAGACAAACCAGTTACAGTGGTTATCAGAGAAAGGACAAGAGAGGGATGGGAACACAGATGTGAAGACGGTTGAGAAGGTAGACGGAAAGGGAATGAAGTTTCACGGGGGTAATGTAGAAAGGACGATGGTAGGAATGGAGTCAAGTGGATAAGAGGTGGGAATTGACATTGCATTTAAATTCCTGGAGGTTGTAGCTATTAGGAAAGCAAGCTAACGGAAGGGAATTCCACAGTGATCCGTCACTATGCTTTTCTAATTTTCTCAACTGACTCTTTGTTCGTCGACGAAGCCCCGACTTAGTCGTTCACTGCCTTGAACACAGAGAGCTAGACTGACAATTACGTGTTCTCGTGGAACTCAAGATATTTATCTAAGTCCTCACTACAGAGTTGAGATTCGACACAAGGTCAGTTTTTAAAATGGAGTTTCCAAGCACCTACACTCGAGCAAAAATTAGCCAGACCTCGCATAAGCCAATACTCTGCCCGTAGGCATTGTCTTTTCTGAATTCCTCTCGACCCGAAGACAGAGAGACTGACAAGCTTGTTACTTTATGCGAATCTCTGGGTATTTATCCAAGTTCTTCCCACAAAAGCGATTTACAACACAAGTTCAGTCTTTAACATAGGGTGTACACTTGGAGAAAAATTGCCCAGAACCCGCACACGCGGATCGAATTCTTTTTAGTTTTTATCCAGACAAGATTCTGCCTGTAGGCATAAACTTCATCTAAGTTTCTCTTCGCCCGAACAGAGAGAGAGAGTCAGGCGGGCTTTTGGTATTTATTGTGAGTCCTCCACCCGAGACGGGAAGTGACATAAAATCAAGATTTACCAGGGGAACTGGTACGTGGACACTCGGATTTAGGTTCAAAATTTACCCAGCCGACAAATACGTGGGATCGGGCACTCAGTCTGTCTTTACTTTTCAGTCGACTATTTATCTGTAGACGGAGCCTCGACTAAGTCGTTTTCAGCTCGAAGACAGAGCTTTTCTGACAGCTTAGAGTTCGCGCGGAACTGTGGGTACTTAACCTGAATCAGTGTCATTTAGCTGAGACGGAAGTGACAAAAAGTCGGGCTTTACTTGGGGAACCCGAACACGAACTCTCGGGTCAAGGGTCAAAATTTGCGCAGTTCCCTCATACGCTAGATCGGGCACTAAATGTGTCTTTTCTTCCCAGTTGAGTCTCTGTCTGTAGACCAAGCCTCAACTAAATCCAACTCTGCCCGAAGCTTGTCTAAGTTCTATAGTCTTGGTTGGTAACCAGTCTAACGTAGAAAGTAATGGCAATCTGCCGCGGGAAAATCTTCTGTCCAGTCAGTCATGTTTCTTTCGAGACATGATCACCCAAGCGTGTATCACGTATGGCACTTAACTGACTGACTGAATATAATAGTTGAAAACATGATTAAGGCTTCAACTGGGTATAAAGTGGGGGATCAGTTTTCTATTGTTATGAAGTAATAAACTGATGCTCAACTAATTACTCTTAATATAATAATGTAATATAATCTATCTCTTCTCCCTTCAGTTTGGGTTCTATAGCCTTGGCTGGCAACCAGTCTACCGCAGAAAGCAATGGCAACCTACTGCAAGATAATTTTCTGCCCAGTTAGTCATGTTTCTTTCGAGACGTGGTCACCCAAGCGTGTATCACGGATGGCACTTAACAGACTTAATGACTGTTCTAGTAGATGTAATAGTATCTGGAATTTATATATATATATACATTGTCCAACATACTTCATTTTTGCCACGGACGTCTCTTATTTTAATTTCATATACTTTTTATCGCATCTACTCAGGATGTCGATCATTAGCGAGGATCGTTTTCCTAAATAAATAGCGACGAAAATCAAGTAAAATTAATTTGAAAGAAATCCTAGTCTAAAATAAATAATGGTCAATAATGCTTCAGTTAATCAATACTTCCGATAATATTACTACTACTAATACAACTGGTGGAAATATAGCAATTGAAATTAAGACGAAAGAAATCCCATTATAAAATGAATCGTTGTTGACAATGCTTCATCCTAATTAAAACGTTAGATAATATTGCTACTACTAATACAAATGGTGGAAATGAAAATAACTACAAGTCTCGAAATGTTTGACGCAATTCACTGACTGGATTCTTTTGATAAAATGAATTTGATTATCGCTTTTTTAAATAATCATTTCACCCCAAGCAAGACAGGAATGCCACTGATACGCAAGAAGTTGTGAGAGAAAAATAAACGTACAGGAGATGTCGAATAAAAGAAAAGAGATGGATGGGAATCAAGAAGATAGAAGATGACATTTGATGTTGGATTTAGACTTTTGAAGATTGTAGCTATCAGGGAAGCAAGCAAACGGAAGGAAGTTCCACAAAGGGGAAGCGCGAGAAAATAAACTATTAGAGTAGAAGAGGCTGTTACATTTAACTGTTTCGACGGTAAAAGGGTGGGGCCTTGATACCAGCCAGTAGCACGGGTAAATACATGCGGTCGGTGAACAAGGGGATAAAGCTCATGAATGCAGTTGCCACGGAAATACTTGTAGAAAAGACAGAGGACAGCCACATCACGTTGGTGAGAAAGTGACTGAAGTCGAGATGCCAGGTCGGGATCAATTATATTGCAGATCCTTCTTTGGATTTTGTCGAGAACCTGAAAATGAATAGCAGGAACACTAGACCTAATATGGCAACAGTAATCGATGCATGGACGAATGGTAGATTTGTAAATGTGCAAAATGGATTCTGACGAGAAAAATTTCCTGGCCAGGCACATTGACCCAACCTTCCTATCAGTAGATGCAGCAATAGATTCAATGTAGTCATTCCATTTGAGGTCGTTTTGAGAGTGAGGCCAAGGAGGCGCAGTGTGTTGCTCTCTAGGAGACTAGCGTCATCCATTCTGATGGGAGGCATGAATGATTCTCTATGGTGGTTAAAGGAGAGCAGCTTCATTTTGGATGCATTAAAATGTAGGAACCATTTCTTATTACCTTCAATCATAGATTGGCGCTCCTTTTGAAGAGCAGCAGCCAGATTTACTTCGCTAGCTTGGACAAAAAACAAAAAAACAAAAAAAAAAAAACAAACTAGACCATAAGAATATTTTAATCCTATGAAGCCTGGTGTTTTTCTTTTCTTTAAAAAACTATCATTTAAAAGTGACTTTATTATGTTTGTTTTCTATAAGTATATCTTAATTTTTATCGTTATTATCACACTGTTTTCACTGATACTGGCGCCAGTAATGTGTTGCATAACTTAAATGGAATTTTTAATAATGACTGTATTTTTCTGGAAGCTTTATGTTTGTGGAAATCAATAGTTTCTGTTTGTTAGACACTGAAATTTGGAAGCACTGATAGAATGTCCGTGAAATTCTATAGTCAGCCAATCGTTGCCAAATATTTGCTTTCAGAAATGTTTCTCGATGATATTGTGGCACACGAACACTTGGTTGAAGAAGCAATTAACTATTGATAGATGCAAAGGAGAATCATTCTTGAGAAATCTATTTTTGTCTAAATGTTTTCTTCCAACACAGATTGTTTCCTTACTTACCGTGTTTGTGAGACTCTCATACCAATTCCATATTATTGTTGTCTCTCAGATAATATCCAACTAGCAGTATAGCCCGGCGTTGATCGGGTGTATTGAAAGCTTTAAAACTAATCCATGGAGTTAAGCCTGGAGCTCAGACTCAGCCTAAAGAATATTTGTGTGAAGTTTGGTGAGAATCGGATAAAAATTGTAGATTTGTATAAAGGACATACACAGATAAACAGACACACACATAAACATCTTGCCTTTTATATATATATATATATATATATATATATATAATCGATTTTCTGCACTATTGTAAAAACTACAACCTTGAAACTTCTGAATATTGTTTCTTATGCTTTTGTCTATGAGTGTATCAAATTTGATTAAAATCGGACCACTCTTTAAAACTAACCCATGGTCCTGGAGCTCAGACTCAGCCTAAAGGATATTTGTGAGAAGTTTGGTGAGAATCGGATAAAAATTGTAGATTTGTATAAAGGACATCCAGACAGATAAACAGACACACACACAAAGATCTTGCCTTATATATATATATATATATATATATATATATATATTATCGATTTTCTGCACTATTGTAAGAATTGCAACCTTGAAAGTTCTGAATATCGTTTCTTATGTCTGTCTATGAGTGTATCAAATTTGATTAAAATCGGACCACTCCTTCTATAACCCGATTTTTTCGATTATCGATTTTCGATATTTATCGGGGGTACCTCGACACAAAACCCACCTAAGAACATTCGCAGACGCTTATAGTACAACTGTGTAAATTTTCAAGAAAATTGGTTCAGCCGTTTCGGACTCTATAGGTAACGGACACACACACTCACAGACACATACACACACACACACACCATGTTCCATTTATAAATAAGTTTAGATAAACCAATTCCATAGATAAAATAATCCGGAAGAATCTATTTGACGTTATAACTATATACTTAAGTGAAATTACTCTAGTACCACACGTATGGGGCACTTGGTAAGGATCAAACTCGCTACCGAAGAATTATCTGAAAGTTTACCTCGTTAACTATAAGACCATACCGATACAACTTACATATTTACAAAGCTTAACTTAGACTGACACAAGGCCGCAATTGCTGATACTCGAATTGTACAGATTAATAGGAACACAATATTAATTCTCTCAATTGTAATTTCTTTATTCAACTTTAAAATTCATCAGTGGGTGTGTAACGCTGGGAGCTTTCTCCGAACGTGGATTCTACTCGTGTGTTTATAAAAAGCTCTTTGTCTCTACCCTGTAGGAGAGAGCTTTTATATATTTCTACCTGTCTTGTACCATGTGTGCATATTTGTACCATATCCCAAATTCAGTCGGCCACCTGTACAGATGTCGGTTGGCAGCCAGTAGTAAAATGTGAAGCATGAGTCGGCACCTGGTGACTATGGGGTTACCTTTCAGGTTACGCTAGTGATGCTCCGACTTCTCTAGTAACACGAGGTGTAACTCTAATTTGGAGTGTATATTGGGTCACCACAGATCAACTCTTCTTCGGACAAAGGATCCTTATAAACTCAATTTAGGCCATCGAATATTTCCTGGTGGGAATTACATACTAGAGTAGAGGAACACCTCATTATTATAAAACTCACCACAGTAAAAATAATATGTGAATCTAGCTTGTTAACCACTACTTCACAGCGATATTCCATATATTATGTTGTATATTACAAGGTCAAACGTATCAGGCACTTAGTGAGAAACGAATTCATTAGAACAGTCATAGTTTGTGAGACGATTTACCTAATCATTCACTCATAATAGATATATTTATAAAATTTAGTTTCTTTTGACATAAGGCCTCAAGAAGAACTGAATTCACTACATATGTCTGCGATCCAATCCTCGTTAAACATTCTGATACAAGTAACAACGGTGGCTCTTTAGGAAGACCAAATCCATAACAAATATCTAATGCTTTAGACCCCCTCTTTCTGACCATCAGTTCGGAAAGGGAAGAAAAACCCATTTGGCATATGACACCTTGGTACCTTGTCAACTTGGCACAAGGTGACAACAACAGAACAAAAATTAGCGAATTGTTTGCAAAGGTGAGTTTGGCAACCATTAGAAAGTTTTCGACCTATTTCCTAAAAACAATATTTAGACGACCAAGGAGGCTTGAAGTAGCAAACCTGATCAGTACAATAATGTTTGGGTGTGCGGATGGTGTAATGGATAACGACTCGAAATTGAAAATCGGAGAGCCGAGTTCCAATTCCAGTCGGTTTCGTTATATTCACTAAATTCCCCTGGGAACACAGCGTCCAATTCCCATGCTATATTTATGGCTTAAAGTCCTCAATATCCAGGGACACACACACACACACACACACACACACACACACACACACACATATATATATATATATATATATATATATACACACACTACCGGTCATAATTATTTTTTTTTAAAGAACCGATGTATTTCATACTATTTTTAGTATTTTTTGCCAAGTGGATAATTCTAAATGAAAATAGAATGGTTCTTTTGTTATTATTACTTTGCAAAATTTTACAAGGCAAGGAAGGAAAGATGAACTCGTCCGTATCCCCCTAAATTTTCTTCATTCTTTCATTGATGAAACTGCAATATGGGTAATTATTAAATATTTATAAATTCATTTGATGCACATGTTATTGTGCAGTCTTAACAAAAGAACCATTCTATTTTCGTTTACAATTATTCCCTTGGCAATAAATACTAAAAAATTAGTATGAAATACATCATTTTTTTTAAAACACTGGGGTGGCCTAATAATTATGGCCGGTAGTGTATATATGCATCGCATCATATACATATATATATATATATATATATATATATATATATATATATGTGTGTGTGTGTGTGTGTGTATGTGTGTGTGTGTGTGTGATGATGCGATGCTTAGTGTCAAAATTGTGGATTTTTCAGTATTTTACTGATAAAAAGATATTTTGGGATGCAGGTTTTTTTGTAGTAAAATGCGTGATATTTTTTTTTATAATCGTCTCAACGCAAAAGAGGCAGAACTGCCACTGGTGCACATAGGGTTAGATAGTAGGAGAGTGAAGAGAGAGGAGTACAGGTCACAGTAAGTGTCGGAGAATGGGTAAGAGAAGGACGGGTACATTGGTGTAAAGAGAGTTGCTTGAGGGTAAATTGTAAAGTGAGAAGACGGATGGGAATCAATGAGATAAGAGATGACGGTTGACATTGCATTTAAACTCTTTCAGACTGTAGCTATAAGGGAAACAAGAATACGGAAGGGTGTTCTACAGGCGGGAAGTGCGAGAAAAGAAACTGAGTTAGTAGAAGATGTCGTTACACTTGATTGTTTTTACAATAAAAGGGTGGGGCCTTATTGTTAGTCTAGTAGCTCGAGTAAATTCGAGCAGGTGGGTGGGGACCAAGGAGCTAAGATCGTCGGAGAAGAATCCGTTGAAAGTATTTGTGAAAGAGACATAGAGAAGCCACATCTCGTCGGAGAGAAACTGGATACGGGCTGCCAGGTCAGGATCGACTACATTGCAGATTCTTCTTTGGTTTTCGGCTAGAACCCGAAGGTGATAAGTAGGTGATCACAACCAGACGTGACAGCACCATTCAATGCGCGGGTGGATGCTAGATTTGTATATGTGCATGATGGATTTAGTAGAGAAAAACTCCCTGGCCCGACACAGGACCCGACCTTCTTAGCAGTAGATTTAGCTATTAATTCAATGTAGTCGTTCTACTTAAGGCCAGCTGAGAGAGCGAGGCCGAGGAGGCGCAGTGTATTACTTTCAGGGAGACTAGTAGCAGCAATGTTTACTTTGTCAGCCTCGGCAGATTTCTCAGCGAGTCAGGAGTAATGGTAGTGCCATTAGCGTAGATACGTACTTGGGATCTGATTACATCAGGGAGATCGTTGATGAAAATCAGAAAGGGCATTGGACCTAGAATAGAGCCTTGAGGGACACCCACGTTCGTATGATAGGATCTGGAAGGATGCCCGTTCAATACTACCTTCATTACACGATTTGATAGGAATGATTTCGGTAAGTCAAACAAGCGTCCAGATATACTATAGCCTTGTAGCTTGCGCACAAGGCCAGCATGCTGCACTCTGTCAAATGGTTTGGTTATATCCAGGGCAACAGCGTGAGCTTCGTCGTTCTTATCAAGAGCATGGTATATGTAACCAGTGATGGTCGTTAGCTTGTCAGTGGTGGACCTGGCGAAGCGGAAGCCATACTGAATAAGCAGTGAGCTATGAGATGTTGAACGACTTCAGCATTGATGATGGCCTCGAACACTTTGCCAAAAATCGGTAGGAGGCTGATAGGGCGGTAATTTGAGGAGGTTTGAGGTTTTTCCCGAGTTCTTAAAAACAGGATCCATAGACGAGAACTTCCAGCAGGCAGGAAAGCAAGAAGCAGCGAGACAGTAGTTGTAGAGTTTAGAGAGAGAGAGAGAGAGAGCGAGAGAGAGAGTTCAGGGACACGTTTCTTTAAGACGATGACAGGGATTCCGTCACCTCCACTTTCCTTATGAAGATCTGTGAGCAAAGCACTCAGCTTTTTCTGCTGTAACTGTGAGGACTTCATTGGTTGAAGAAGAGATGGAAGGTTTGCTGATGTTTAGCACACTTTTGCAGAGCCGCCAGTATTCTCTGGAGCCAAACTTACGCGCTGCTATACTCTGATTAATTATGTCAGCAAACAACAGCTTAGCATCATTGAGGATTCTCTTACACTTATTACGAGCAGAGGCAAAAAGACGCCTATTATGATCAGACGCGTGGCTCTGATAAAGCCAGAAAAAGTGATTCCTGTGGGTTATAGCGACCGAGAAGACAGAGAAAACCAGAGAGGCGTGTGGGGTTTAAATAGAATTTCCTGGCTGAGATGAAAACATCGATGCAAACTTTCACCCAGGAGACCTCAGAAGCACAGTCTTTAACAATGAGACTAAACACCTTTTTCAAAGGAATCTCGCACAGCCCTTTAATAACTGTAAGAGTTTCTGCTGGTCGGAGGTTCCGATCAGGGAAGGGGAGTAGAGAGAGTTATTAGCAGCATGATCGGAGTTGCCAAGAGGACAAATCTACATGGTATGAAAGGAGTCAGGGTTTGAAATGAAGCAGAGATCTAGCAGGGAAGCTTTTCTTTCACGCATACTGAGGAAATGTGTGGGGAAGTCCACCACTTGCGTGAGAGATTGGTTGATTGCAAAGTCCAGAGTGTGGATGCCAGCAAGATCAGTAACAGAGATTTCCAGCCAATTGGCATGGAGGGCATTGAAATTGGCGAGACGGGAAAAGAGGCAATGGTAATGGCCTTATCTAAATTATCAGAGACACTGTCCAGCGAGGAACAGTCGGAAAAGGAAGGGGAGCGATAGTGAAAGAAAAGATAGTTAACCGAGTTTTGTAGAGCGAAACGGAGACATGTATGGATGGTCAGGAGAATCAAGAGAAGGCTCCCTAGCCAGAGGGAGATATTTGCTGACATAGACTTCCAGGCCTTGGATGCTGGAGTCCTTCCTAAAGAGAGGAAGGTAATCTGGGATCGAGAAATCAAAGGAGGGAATTGTGGGGTTCGGGTTAGTTTCGCAGAGACCTAAAGTGTCTGGGGACATTTCGTCGAGGAAGGTTTCAAAACTGCAAAAGTTAGTACGTATACCACGGATGTAAGCGAAGTGAGTTTAGGTGATTTTTTTGTGAGGCTGGTTTAACATTGTATTTCGAGATAGAGATAGGGCGTTAACATAAGTTAAGTTAAGTTGTGGAGAAGTTTGTCACTTAACTGAACAAAGTCATGCAAGTTTCGAAGTTTCGTATAGGCTCCATTATGCTGTCTTCATTCCTCAATGAATCAGCTGTTGTGTCCCGGTTTTATTCTTATTTACATGGATATTGGAGTGATTTAATATTTTAGTATACGAATGGTTCTACAGATGCTTAATATATATATATATATAATGTTGAGTTGTAATAATGATAAGCGCCAAGGTTGATTTTCAGTGGTTTTACTGATAAAAAGTATTTTGGCAAGCAGGATTTTTATTGTAAATTGCTCGATATCTAGGTGAAGATATAGCGTTGATAAGCACAAATAAGATATTTTTTGCAGCCCTGACGAGTGAGAACATTATTACTATGACTTCACGAAACTTCGAAGTCGGCATGAACCTGCTCAGCGACAGACTATATATATATGTGTGTGTGTGTGTGTGTGTCTGTGTGCGTGTATCAGTCAGTTAAGTGTCATACGTGATACACGCTTATGCGATCATGTCTATTTCGAAACATGCCTAACCGGAGAGAAGATTTTCCCGCAGTAGGTTGCCATTGCTTTCTGTGATAGACTGGTTGCCAACCAAGGCTGTAAAACTCAATCTGTCCTGCTATTTAAACCTTTAGCTGGAGGGAGAAGAGACGGATTAATACCTTCCCCAAGGGTATTTGCACGTAACTGAATGCAAGGAATTCAACTGGAATTCGAACTCGTCTCTCCAATTTCTCGTTCTGAGCCGATGTCCACTGCACCACCACGCACATCCCCAACTACGCATGTCAGGCTCAAATGTTGTTGGTATTAAACCGCGTTTATTGTCACATTTTCGTATATCACGCACTGTTTTAATAATTGAAAGATTTGACTTATTTATTTAATTCATTCTGCTTGTGATTACGAATGTGAAGCCAATTCATGATATCATACTCGACTTGATTAAGATGTTAAGCCAATTAATTCAGTTGTAATCTTAATGAACAGTGTTATCTGTTCACAAATGTCAGATTATTATTGAAACGGGAGTATAATTTCACGACACTCACAATAAAAATATTTTCCTTGTTGAGCTGATCGAATTGAATAAACTCCCTTTTTTCCCCTTAATTATTATGAAATTATCTTCGGATCCAACAATCAGGTTGATTCAAGATAAATTATTCTTTGTGTTGATATCTAATTCAATTTTGATAAATAATTTAGGTTTGTTAAACTCGAGACAAAATATTCTCAATGGTTGGGTTTATATATCAGATTCCTCAAATTTCAAATTTAATGAACAATTTTTGTTTAAATTTAAAACGCAGAGCAATTACATTATCTGGAAAGGATTTTGTTTTAAATTGATTTAGAAAAAGCTACAAAAAGGAAGATTGAATCCATTTTCAATCTTTGAAGTAAAAAGAGAAATAAGAGATATTAACATTATTAATCGTATATTTTGAAAGCTTTCCAAGTATTATAACTTGTATGCCGTCTAGAGATAAAGGACGACCAAAGGAAAGCGAAGGCAAAGTGTGTGGTCTTGATGATGCCAGGTACACTTGCTAGTAAGTAATAATAATAATAAAAGCCTGTTGATCTTTTCCTGACTTTTACTGTTATCTTATCACTGCAATTTCCATTAGTAGTGGTTTTTGAAATGGAATATGGCACAAGGTTGAGCTTAAATAGTTCAAATCCCGTGACCTTTTTTTTTTAGAACAGATCAGGCTCCCTCCAGAGATTAACCCGAGCCTTTTCTGTTGTATTGCTTTTAATTTTGTTTTCAAGCCTCGGTCTGCCGATACGTCGACGTCACCTTATTATAATGAAATATAGTTCGTCAATATTCATTGAAAATTGAATTCTATAGAAACAAAACAGCCTACTGCCGATTTTGGCGAGAGCATGTGTTACTTTCTGATAGCTTTTCAGGATAGAGTTATTTTGTATGTTCACTGATTGGTTGATTATTAATCTTTTTGTTTTTGTTTAGAAAAAATGAATACCGGAAATTCAAATGATTCGTAAGATGTGATCCAATTTCTTGTAGTAAAATAGTACAACGCTTTATTATAGACTGAATTATTCGAAATCTTCATCTTTGTTGTTTTAGTTGCAACTTTTCTACCATTAGAAATAACTGACTTTGTAGCGGATAAGAAATTAATTAAAATCAACTCTCTTCTTCACTTTTACAAAAATTCACATTGACGTCTGAAATCCTGGTTTTCCCAAATAGAAAAATGATTGACCATGTGCTTAAAGAAAAAGTCGAAACCAGATTTCGCATGTAAGTGTTAAAATGATTTTTGACCAATTGGAGCGACTTGCAAGACTTGAGAACTTTGCGAGCAAGTGCAAAAATCTGATTACTATAAAAGGCACCGGTCAGCGTCATTCACAGAGAGAGTTAGATGGGAGCCTCGAGACGAAACATCTTAAATGTAGCTTCAACTTCAAGCTACTCGGATATTGTCCTCTTTCTCTTTCTCCTTTCTTTTTCAACAATTACTACTAAGAACATTTTGTACGAACTCTACTCTTAACTTCTTAATGTTTCTAATTGTACATTAACTTCTACAACTTGTGTTATTCTTTCCTTTTAATAAATTTCTATTTTAAAATGCAAAATGTATATTTTATTCTTACACTATTCCACACATTCCATCCTGCCGGCAACTAAACTTCTGATAATTCTGATGATGATAATTCTGTATAAATCCTGTGAGCTGTAGGGAGTTCGGTTATGTCTGACACAAGGCCGAACCAAGAAATATTAACCAGCTCCCCATACGCCTCAACTTCTTCAGTTTTTTTTTTGCAATTAATAACCTGGAAATTTCGAACTGAACCCTTTATTCAATTAACGGGAGTAGATTCTTCATATTCCGCGCTCTATGCCAAGTTTATTCTGCTATTTAATCTTGTTCTTCAATGTTGCTCTTTAGTGTCTCCTATTAGTTCCGCTGGATTCCACCACTTGGACTCGGGATTAAACTTATGATCACTAGGTAAATTGAAACTCTTAACCAATGCTTATTGGTCAATGTGCGTATCTCTTAGCAGTGTTTACCTTTTTGCTATCTATCCTAATCCTTGTTCTGCCATTTACACAAGCGGGTTAAGTAGGTTTTTCTTTGTGTTCCTCTTGCCTTTAACATACCATGTGAGTGTTAAATTTTCCAGACTCTTTCTTCATTGTGTACCCTAGAAATTTCGTCTCCTTTTGGTTCTAAGTACGTGTCTTTTTTTTTGTTTTTTTTTTCATTTTCCGTAAAGCTTGGGTTAATTTTGTAATTGGAAGGCAGCAATGGTAAATTTACAAAACTTGCTGCAGCCCCCGGTTTCCATCAATCGAATAATGACCCCGACACCCACCACTAACATTACACTTCCGTTCTCGTTTGTGTCGATGTGCATTAAAAAGACGGGAAGGGGCTTGCTGCAGGTTCACAAGGAAACAAAAGATGAAACTTTACGCCGCAACGAGAAATGCGAACTCGAACTTTGTTTCCAATATAACAACTTAGATGTTTTTTTCAGAGTCTCGCTTGCTCGTCTGGGGTGGGGGAAGGTAGGCGACACTTTGGGCAACTACTGCCATATCAGGCTAATAGATCTTCGCAAGTATTTTCCTACCTCAGCATCATGACCAATCGGAAATGCACGAGGGACACGCCCCTCTCCCAACCTAGAGTGAACCAGAACTGGCTACTTCAACTCAGAACGTTACTGGTAATAAACACCAACAACCGGAAGTCATCAGATACCCGTTTGTTATGTCTTGTGCATGGAACATCCACTGCTGCTGCTATGGTGGTACCTCGTCGGCCACAGGGGATACGGGATTCGTGCTGTGTGTATGTATGTGCGTACACACGAATGTATGGAATTACTTCAATTCTTGCTGAATTTTCATTTATTGTTTCTTTCTACCAATCTCGAACGTGTGCATTGTGGTAAGGGTAGCGTCTCGGAATGAAAACGGGAGAGTCGAGTTCAAATTCGAATCCACTTCAGTGCATTTTCTTACGCGCTAATCAACCTTGGAAAGGTATAAATTAATTTCTACTCACTCTCCAGCTGTGGGTTAAATAGTAAGACAGACGAGGCTTTTTAGACGAGGTTGGAAACCAGTCCAAGAGAAGGAGAACTTTGAATAAAAAGTCGGTCGTGTATATGGCTAGTAAATTAATTCCGTAAAAACTTACGAAAGGATTTTTCACCCAAAGCAAGGCGATAATGCCTCTAAGGCGCAATAGGTTACTGAGAGTGGAAGGAAATGGCGTTCGCGAGGAGAAAGGACAAAAAGGAAGAGGATTAGGAAATACTGAAGAGGGGAATTAATATTTCTTGCTATGGAAAACGCAGCAACAATACCTAGCGTGCTGAGGGTTGTGCCAACTCATACTCCCCAGTGAGTCAACGGGGAGCGACTGAATGTGCTGTAGCAGACGAGTGTAAATTAAGCTTAATAAAAACCTACTAAAGCAAGCAAGCAAACACACACACATACCTACATATATATATATATATATATATAGTCATCTGCAGACAGATCTGTTTCATCAGTACGGTTAGACTTCGGTTGCTTTTTACCCAGGATTAAAACCCGACTGCAGTGGCGTCAGTCGCTGATTCTACCTCTGGGCTATGAGCGTTCGGTAGAAGAAAGCAGACTTTTTAGTGTATATATATATATATATATATATATATATATATATATATAATTGATTGCTTGAATTTACAAGCAAATATTTAGAAGTTGTTTTTTAAAAGGTAATTGAAGGTTTTCCCACAGGTTACAGGAAAGACGTGACATAGCGCCCTCAGGCGTGCATTAATGAAGTTAGAATGACGTGTATTTACTACCGACCTTATTTAAATCTACTGACGTCCGATGTGCGGCCGAATGAGGATGATGGCAGTAAGTTTTCTGGTTCGATGTTTTCTGTTGGTTTTTCTTCTTCACTAGATTCAAGAAATGACTCTGGAGGTATGTCGTCCTTCCAAAAGGTGTATTCCAACAGTATAGCTAAGATCGTTAGGAAAGTCAATGATTCCATAACTTAATTAGTAAAAAAAGATTTTTATTTCACAGAATAAACCTTTAGTTTTGAAAAATAATCGTTCTTTCTATCAATTCACTTAACTGGATGCCTCCATATGAATCATCTAGAATCTTCTTCTATATGCTGTGTCTCTTCAGGACGTTGGCGATCATGACCCTCCACAACTTCCTGTTCTTTTTATCTCTTAGCAGTGTTTGTTTTGTTGCTATCTATCCTAATCCTTGTTCTGCCATTTACACAAGCGCGTTAAGTAGGTTTTTGTTTGTGTTCCTCTTGCATACCATGTGAGTGTTAAATTTTCCAGACTCTTTCCTCATTGTGTCCTCTAGAAATTTCATTTCTTTTTGATTCTAAGTATGTGTCTTTTTTTAAAAATTTTCTCTTAAGCTTGGTTTTCTCACATATTCTGTTCATAGTATTCTCAGCATCCTTATGTAGAACCATATTTCTGATGCCTGAAATAGTGGAAAATCCAGTTAACAGTTGTGGTAATCTATGGTTGTCAAAATGGTGCGTGTAGTTGAGAAATATTTCGTTTCTCGTTTCTTGGTGCAAACTCTTATTCCTCTTTTTTCTTCTTCTATGTGTCGTGTCTCATTAGGACGTAGAAAATCATGGCCCTCCACATTTTCCTATCCCTTGTCGCTCTTGATGTTCCTTCTCCGGGTATCCCACTCAATCCATCCATCTGCTCAAGTCCATCAGGTTTGTTATGTGTTCCTTGTCCCTCCTCCCCCACTATCAGTCCCGAGAGCATCAGGTTCTCTAAGCCCTCCTTCCTCATTCAGTTAAGTGCCATACGTGAAAAACGCTTGGGCGATCATGTCTTGAAAGAGACATGACTGACTGGGTAGAAGATTATCCTGCAGTAGGTTGCCTTTGCTTTCTGCGGTAGACTAGTTGCCAGCCAAGGCTATGGAACCCAATCTGTTCTGTTATTTAACCCATAACTGAAAGGAAGAAACGGATTAATACCTTTCCCAAGGGTATTTGTGCGAAAGTGAATGCAATGAATTCAACTGAAATTCGAACTCGGCTTCCTCATTACAGGTCCCAACAAAGTTCAGCTTTCTTTTCCTGATATTAAGTATCAGTTTCCTTTTTGTGCCCATCCTCGCCAAGACCTCACCGTTGCTCACGTGTTACGTCTATGTAATCCTCATCATCTTTCTGCAGAAGCACATTTCGGTTGCTTCATGTCTTTCCTTCATCTTTGATGAGATTTTACAGTATTCGCTGTCATATTGAAGGACAGACCTCACATAACATCACATAGCAATCTACTACCCTCTTCTTTGTTTTCAGTAAAATTATCCTGCCTCTCAATATTCAAATACTCAGTAGAATGCTTGCTTGGACATGTCAATATGCCTTCGGACCTCAGTGTTGCACTTTCCGTCCTCTATTAAAAGACTTCCCAATTTGAATTTCTGCCCTTGTTTGATTTTAGTATCCCCCAATTTGTAGAGCATTTTGGGGACCTCTTTATATTGATAACCATGAATTCTGTTTTATTGTATGTTTTATATAATCCTTTCCTTCCGCTCTCTTTAACTACTTCCGGTTGAAGGTCTTGTAATTTCTTTCCATAAATTCAAAGACCGTCTCTCTACGTTAAAATCTTGTTGTGGACTGAATATTTTTTACTTAGAGAACAAAACCAAAGTAAGTATTTCTCGATGTTCTCGGGAATCGACTCTTTCGACGAAACATGGCGAACTAGCAGTATAGCCCGGCATTGCTCGGGTGTAATGAAAGCTTTAAAACTAATCAATGGTCCTGTAGCTCAGACTCTCTGGGCGTTGGCACGAAAGATTAAAAAGCAATAGTTGTTTCCAGTCAAAGCGAAACCGTAGACTGAAAAAAAAAAAAAAAAAAATGAATGGATGTAAGTCAAATTTTGATTTCCTGGTATCGATATCAGATGTTCTGCACTATTGTAAGAACTGCAACCTTGAAACTTCTGAATATCGTTTCTTATGTCTTTGTCTATGAGTGTATCAAATTTGATTAAAATCGGATCACTCCTTCTATAACTCGATTTTTTCGATTATCGATTTTCGATATTTATCGGGGGTACCTCGACACAAAACCTAACTAAGAACACTTGCAGATGCTTATAGTACAATTGTGTAAATTTTCAAGAAAATCGGTTCAGCCTTTTCAGAGTCTAGAGTTAACGGACACACACCCACACAGACAAATTTCCATTTTCAAATAAGTTCAGATTAGATTAGATTAAATAGAACGTGAGGAAAAATCAACAGAAACTAATTCTAAACTATATAATGTCAATCCTTTAACAAGGCAATGAATGCTGAACAATCTTGGGGAAACATAATTCGGTAAAATCTCTTGGAGAATTTCGTTTTCGAAAAACGTGTTGTGCTTACGGCTAAGAACACTCGCAGACGCTTATAGTACAACTGTGTAAATTTTCAAGAAAATCGTTTCAGAGTCTATAGGTAACGGACACACACACACACACACACACACACACACACACACACACACACACACACACACAGAGTTCCATTTATAAATAGGTTTAGATGTTATAACGTTTCATTTTGGCCGCTTCTTTACGGATAACAAAAGAGACTTTTTCCCTATTAATCTTTTGATTTTAAAATCAAATCTAAAACCTAAAAGATTCACCCAGTTAACTTCTTATTTTTCTGCAAGAATTACATTTTGTCTAAAACAAACCAAAAGCAATGAAACATAACATTATTTCCATATTTACGACATTTCAGCCGTTGCACGCACTTTGCCTTCCTCGGGTGATTTATTTTATAATCATTTCCCCGCAAGCAAGGGCAGTACTGCCATTGCTGCACAAGGGGCCTAGATGAGAGGAGAGTGAAAAGACAGAGGAACAATTTCCAGAGCGTATCGGAGAATGGATAAGAGAAAGCTAGGAATACAGGTGTGAGTAGAGTTACATGAGAATAGAGCGAAAACGAAGAACAACAAGATACAAGGGGTGTCGCCGAGAGAATAAGTGAAAGATGGGAGTGAAGGAAATAAGAGATGGTAATTGACGTTGCACTTAAATTCTTGGAGATTATAGCTATCAGGGAAGCAAGTATACGGGAGGGTGTTTCACAGACGGGACGTGCGTGAAAAGAATATACGTTGGAATTTCGAATCGGACCCTTTTGTTTCGTCAGATCAAAGTTCGTTTTGCCAAACCTGATTAATTCAATCATTTAATTGCCATACATGATGCCCAGTTAGTCATGTCTTTTAAATTGGTTATAAATTATAATTCATTTCAATAAGCTAAATTATCTCATTTTATCAGACCACACAATATTCATTCTATTTGGTACAAAGATGTTTGCCGGAAAATTTTTCTTACCAAATGGAACGAATATTGTGTGGTCTGATGAAATGAGCTAATTTAGCTTATTGAAATAAATTATAATTTATAACCACTTTAAATGACGTGTTGAGTTTTCCTTTATATATGTAGCGCCCATAGCTCAGAGGTACAATTGCCGACTGATGCAAATTCGGTCGGGTTTCAATCTTGGGTTAAAAGCAATCGAATGTCTAACGTTAGTGATGAGCTGTGATGCAGCGAAACAGATCTGTCTGCGGATAACTACATATATATTCAACACTTCATCTAAAGTGGTTATAAATTATAATCCATTTCAATGAACTATAAAGTTCATCTCATCAAACCACGTTTTATTCAGTATAAAGAGTTTCATAGAATATCTGAAAAATATTTTTAGAACGAAGTGGAAAGCAAGTAACATGACCCAGAATAGAAACCTTTAGTCTTATCTCAAAAGAGTCACCAACGTTCAAGGAGAAAAAGTTAATTGGGCAGAATGACTGATCATAAACCCATTACACGCCCTCACAAGCACACGAATGCATATATACATATATGCATACATATGAACATGCATCCACATATACGCATAAACACATATACACTACCGGCCATACTTATTAGGCCACCCCAGTTTTTTAAAAGAAATGATGTATTTCATACTATTTTTAGTATTTATTGCCAAGTAGATAATTCTTAATGAAAATAGAATGGTTCTTTTGTTATTATTACTTTGCAAAATTTTACAAGGCAAATAGCGGCAATTTACCCATCGCACCCTGTAGATCTGATTGGCCGTAGTAATTAGGCCACCCCAGTTTTTTCAAAGAAATGATGTGTTTCATACTAATTTTGGTATTTATTACCAAGTGAATAATTGTAAATGAAAATAGAATGGTTCTTTTGTTATTACTTTGCAAAATTTTGCAAGGCAAGGAAGCAAAAATGAACTTTGATGAAACTGCAATATAGGTAATTATTAAATATTTATAAATTCATTTGATGCACATGTTATTGTGCAATATTTTTTCTGCTTTTGAACGCACACAAATTGTTTTCTTGCGTCTGCGGTTACGTAAATTAATACATAAAATTACAGTCATTTTTTGCAGTGAAAAATACATTGAATTGGAAATAATTTTATTAAATGAAATATATGTCGGACTTTATGAAACTTTTAAGACTTATTCACAAGTGAATGAAATTATTTTTCTTTTTTAGAAAATCTCGTTAAATCATTTTTTTTACATCTCTTACCTCTTATTTTATTTAATAAAATTTCGAGAAATTCATATTTGTATGGCTTAATGTTTTTATTAATTATAAGCAAAATTTTATAGTCATTTTCATTTTATAGTCAAACAGGACTCTGACTCACTAAAATATGTTTCAAATCGTAAACTAAAAATTGCAATGAAACTAAGGCATTATTTAATTAGAAAATCTCTTAATTGCTTCTATAAATAAGATTTGTTATGAACACTATCGTCTTAATAAAAAACACGATGAATAATAAATTTTACGAGAATGGTTTCATTATTAAAAAAAAATTATAATAATTATTAAGGTTTGAAATCTTTTAAAATTCTGTATTAATTTGTACCGGTTAAGTGATTTTGTTATTATGTAAAAACTATAGATACTAATCATAAATGAAAAAGAATATTAAAATTCATCGAACCCTACTATTTTAAAGATAATTTTTATTTTTTTGTTTATAGACGTGCCGATTTTTGTAATTATGGGCGTCCATAAACGATATAATCAGAAAACAAGAGCTGAATGTCAGTCAGTCAGTTAAGTGGCATATACGACACACGCTTTGGGCGATCATGTCTCGAAAGAGACATGAATGACTACACAGAAGATTATCCCGTAGTAGGTTGCCATTACCTTCAGCGGTAGACTGGTTGCCAACCAAGGCTATAGAACCCAATCGGTCCTGCTATTTAACTCATAACTGGAGGGAAGAGACGGATTAATACTTTTCCTAAAGATATTTGTGCGTAAGTGAATGCAAGGAATTCAACTGGAATTCGAACTCGGCTCCTCGATTTCTCGTCTATATCCACTGCACCACAACGCATAATGCCAAAGTAACTAAAATTAAAGAAAACATTAAATTACGAAGAATATTTTACTCATTATATAAGATTAATTGTTAGTTAAAATTATATTAAACAGATGCTCACGTTATATTCTTCAAGTAATTGAAAAGAAAAAAATTAGTTAATTTTCCGGTTGCTAATCAAGATGTCAGACTGTCAATAAAGCTTTCAACGCATTTAATAAACAAATGTTAAAATATCTTCGATAGTTAAACTTAAGTAATTTCTTGCAAATCAGATTAATTAAATTTTAATTCAGCTAAAATTTCATAAAAGCCTATTTTAATTTTGAAAGTATTTTCAATAAAGAGAATAACATTGTGCTTACAGATGTCTAAAAATGGCACCAAATTTTTAGAAGTTTCAAAACCAAAAGCAAATAAAACTCCTTCCAGTCAATTTACTTTTTGAAATATACCAAATTGTTTAGTTTATTGGAAACATTCAATTTAATTTATTAGCTTGAAAATAAAACTAAAATATAAGCTTTAAGAAATATTTTCCATTTTAAAAGGTAATTTTTAAACCTTAGATAAATCGTTTCTGAAGAGGTATTTAGATATACGTGATAAAATTAAACTCTAAATCTTAAAGCAAGCCAAAAAACTTAAAATATAAAACAAAATGAGGACTCAATGTCTAAGTGGACAGAGCCTAAATATAATTTACGATGATAATATTATTGATACAATCTTATCAAAATCATCTCCTTTTCGACTGAGCAAAAGCGGATAGTATTACTAAATAGACCCGCCTACATCGATTTATTCGGATATTTAAATAAAAGTGCCTGAAATCTAAAAATATATGTGCAAATGTATGTGTGTATGTACGTATGTGTGTCTTTTGATTTTAATACAATGATATATTATTGTCAGCTTGGATCGCCTCAAATTTAGAGCCTTCAGCACCTTCCATTGCCCCCGAATACTCGAGCTTAACTTGACTCGAATTTCCCTGAACATCCAGTTAGCTGCTGCCGAAAACACGAAGACTCGTATCACGCTATTCCTCTTCTGTTGAAAAAATACGCAAAAAATCCCCCTAAAGTAAACAAAAAAAAAATTTCTGTTTGTTCCTGGAACATTTGGGTATAGAAAACGAATTGCAATCATTCTGAGTACCCATCGCTTATTATCCTGCCCCTTCCAGTTGAATGTGATCCGCCTTTTGATGGGAAGAAAACACAGCCCTCCAAACCTTGAATAAACAAGGCCAGCAAACCACAAACGCCCTTATTGACTTCTTTAGCGGAAGCTCGTCATGCGCTTACGGTCATATCACGTTGAATATACCGGTTCACGTTCGATCCCCGAAGTTAAGCAACGTTGAGCCTGGTCAGTACTTAGATGGGTGACCGCTTAGAAATACCAGGTGCTATAAGCGTTTAGTGACGGATGTGCGTTGATGGTGCAGTGGATGTCGGCTCGGAAAGGGAAATCGGTGAGCCGATTTCGAATTCCAGTTGAATGTTCTGCATTCACTTACGCGCTAGTACCCTTGGGAAAGGTATTAATCCGTCCTTTCCCTCCAATTATGGGTTAAATAGCAGCGTAGGTCTTGGGACTGTCCTTAAACAAATCCCAATGAAACCCTTTACTGGCACAATCCACCTAGGGTGCATGCGGCTTGGACACACATCAATTTCTTTGTTTCTAGCGAAATTTTCCTGTCTCTTAATACTCTACTCAGCTTCTGAAATGCATCCTTGTGCTTTTAGATCTCAGGAATATAAATGTATAGAAACTGCTTATGCCACAAAGTGAGGGGTCAGTTTATGCATTGATTGTAATATGGAATGGATCCCCCACTTTATATCCAGCATGCTTCTGTAGAACCACATTTCGGTTGTTTCAAGTCTTTCCTTCATCTTTCATGAGATTGTCCAGCATTCGTGGCCATATTGAAAGACAGATATCACATAACAATCCAGTATTCTCTTTGTTTCTAGCGAAATTTTCCAGTTTCTTAATACTTTACTTAACTTCTGGAATGCTCCTTTCGTTATGCCAATTCACCTTATTTTCTCCCTATTGATGGCTGTTTTTTGTTTCTTTCTTCGAGTTTTCCTTAAATAACTTGCGTAGTTCTTGCATTTTTCTTCCTGTGTTTGCCATCAACACAGTGGCATGTGCATCTCATATGTATTCTCTTCTAACCATTAATTAATCCCTTGGCATCATTTTCATTCTTTATTTCGGAAAAATAAGAATGAATATAAGGTGACAAAGTTTAAATTCCTTTTTAGAATTTTAATCTTCATAAAATTATTTGTAGGTAGAAAATCTCAACAACACTTTTTGTTTTGCTAAGGAAATTCATCAATCTGGTATTATTAATAGAAGTTAGTGCTTTAAGGCCTTTCTGTAAGCTCCATCGAAGATAAAAGTGTGTATGGAACTTGAACCCATTCTGAAACGACAGAATTAAAATTATCGACTAAATCTCTAAGGAAAACTTATTGTGACTATTAATTGTTGTGAGGATTTTGATGCATTTTTATGATAAATTTTTTGAAACTCATAGATCAAGAATTTTAAAATTCTCATATTGGTAAGTAAAATGTTTGAGAGAAATTTATTTATTATTTAAGTTATGAGTCTGTGGACTGCGTTGTGTAATTGATTCGAATTGCAATTCTGGTTCCTTGAGAAGTTTTAATTTGGCAAACGAACACGAAATTGTATGAAAAAGCTTTCATTGACTCAAGAGCATATTGAGCAAAACGATTCACGCGCATATATATATATATATATATATATATATATATATATATATATATATATATATATATATATATATATATATATATATATATATATATATATATCACCCTTAATGTGCGTTGTGGTGCAGTGGATATAGACTCGGAACGACAAACTGGGGAGCCGAGTTCGAATTCCAGTTGAATCCCGTCGCATTCATTTAAAAGTATTAATCCGTCTTTTCCATTCAGTTATGGGTGAAATAATAGGCCAGATTGGGTTCTATAGCCTTGGCTGGCAACCACTCTATCGCAGAAAGCAATGGCAAGCTACTTCGGGATAATCTTCTGCCCAGTCAGTCATGTCTCTTTCAAGACATGATCGCCCATAGCGTGTATCACGTATGGAACTTAACTGACTGACTGAATATAATAGTTGGAAACATGATTAAGGCTTCTACTGGTCATAAAATGGAGAATCGGTTTTATATTGTTATGAAGCAATAAACTGATCCCCCACTAATTACTACTTAACAATATAATACATCTCTTCCCCTTCTAGCTATGAGTGAAATAATAGAACAGATAGGGTTCTATAGTCTTGGTCGGCAACCAGTCTACCGCAGAAATCAATGGCAACCTATTGCGGGATAATCTTCTGCCCAGTCAGTCATGTCTCTTTCAAGACATGATCGCCCAAGGCGTGTTTCATGCATGACACTCAACTGTTTCGTACAGGCACAAATATATTTATTGTTGTAGTATCACCCGACAAATATCATGAACAACAGAGAGAGAGAGAGAGAGAGAGGGAGCGAGAGAGAAAGAGAGAGAGAGTGAAGAAGAAGAGAAATGGAATGTAAAGAGAAGAAGAACAACACCAAAAAGAGTGAAGAAGAAGAAGAAGAAGAAGAGAGAAGGAGAGCAAAGAGAGAGAGAGAGGGGAGGGAAGAAAGCGGGAAGCAGTTATGAACTCGAATTTATTGACCTAATTTGTAAGGGATAGTTTCAATATTGATTCGTAACGAATTCATTAATTTTTTATCAGCAAATGACACTGAGAAAAATCTACGCTGTAAATTTCTGCTTATTCTAATTTCTTAAGCAATTCAAAACTAAAAAGCAAAAGAAATTAAGTAAAAAGTTAAAAAAAAAGTTAATCATTAATAATAAAATACATGAAAGTAAAATATTGTAAAAGCAACAATTATGCATAGAAGCGATTTATAATTTTATAAACTGCAATGATTAAATTACTCAACATAGTAAACTCACTCAGTCTTATAATGTCAAGACGGATTTACAAGATGTACGAAAGCCGTGTCTCAGGCCAAACAAGTTCAGTAAATGAGATGGATAGGAAAACTAAAGATTTGGAGGAGACCTTTAGGTATTGGAGACAGGCAGAAAGAACTTTTTCATCTAATCAATGTACAGTGTCCTTTCTACACTGCAAAACCTTCAGTTAGTTGATGGGTTTCCATCATGTTTCCCTGCGGGATACCTGCCATATTAAGATATATCTTAACCCGAGTGATACAGTTGGCGATAAAACCAAATTCTAAAGTCATTGGCTGTGATGCTGCCGAGATCAGATCATCTATCCAGGCCCTACGACATAAAACAGTTGCCGTTGTATCCGAAGGGCAGAAATCCAGTGATATGTAGTCGACTACCAGGCACGGTCTCTTAGAAGCACCATTGAATTGGTAGATAGTAGTAGAAGCACAGCAGCATCTAACTATCAGCAAAAATAGCAAGTACCAGCTCGAAGTTGAATCTATAATTGGTAGAATTAACTGTGCATTGGAAGGACGCTAAGCAATGGGCCCATGAAAGAAGTAACGCTCTACAGAACTCACTACAGTGATTGAAAAAAGAAGACTAAAAAGCGAATAGGCAGTTGTCATTTCGATAAACAAATTCTTGTGTCTATCTAAATCTAAACTTATTTATAAATGGAACTTTGCCTCTGTGTGTGTGTGTGTCCGTTACCTATAGACTCCGAACCGGCTGAACCGATTTTCTTGAAAATGTACACAGTTGTACTTTAAGCGTCTGCGAGTGTTCTTAGCTAGGTTTTGTGTCGAGGTACCCCCGATAAATATCGAAAATCGATAATCGAAAATATCGGGTTATAGAAGGAGTAGTCCGATTTTAATCAAATTTGATACACTCATAGACAAAGACATAAGAAACGATATTCAGAAGTTTCAAGGTTGCAGTTCTTACAATAGTGCAGATCTCCAGGAGTTTAAATGTAAGGTCAATAGACATCTCCTAACACACTAACTCGCTCCCATTCTTTCAAACACTCTTCCCATCTGCCCAACCCTCATCCTCGGTATCCCTACCCATCTATCACCTTCCTTCTGACATTTCCTACATCTAACGACTCCTCCTCTTTACCTTCCCCTATGTAGCCCCATGCGCAATAGTGGCAGTGGAATGCCTTGCTTGGGGTGAAATGATTAAAAAAAATCTGCCTGTATGTATGTATTCTTTTCAGCCCTTTTATTTTAGTTTTTGCTCCGGGTTTGGCTCTAAGTAGGTATAATTGTAGTTCTTAGTCTCAGCCATGATACCATTTACTCAAGGGACTTATTTAGCCTTCAAAATTCGGTTTACGACGAAAAAAGAAAAAACTTATTCGATATCGATACCAGGAAATCAAAATTTGACTTACATCCATTCATTTTTCTTTCAATCTACGGTTTCGCTTTAACTTGAAACAACTATTGCTTTTTAGTCTTTCGTGTCAACGTCCAAAGAGTCTGAGCTCCAGGACCATGGATTAGTTTTAGAGCTTTGATTACACCCGAGCAACGCTGGGCTATACTGCTAGTATATATATATATATATATATATATATATATATACACACACTTGGTGCGATTGGTAAATTGTCGCAATTATTTTATTATTTCAAATATTCTTTAGGCTGATTCTGAGCTCCAGGACCATGGATTAGTTTTAAAGCTTTCATTACACCCGAACAACGCTGGGCTATACTGTTAGTGTTATTATAAAATCCAAAGACTAAAATGTTACATACCTGCAGCAATTGTTATTTTTGCTCTGTCCTTATTAATTATTAAGAAGTGAACAGCATTGAATAAATGAACACGTGTAAATGCCGTTATGGTCTTTGAGATTTTACTCTGGCGTTTGTGTTTATGCCACGGGCTGGAGAAGAGGGGGTATTTGTTTAGTGAAGCAAATCCGAATTTGATTTACTGGGATTTGCGCCTAATTTATATTTGCTCGGAGCAAAGATAAAAGTCTCGGATCTACTGTGCACGTGGATGTAAATATTAAATGCCGAGAAGTGGAATTATAGCTTCCGGGGGTGTGCCCTCTTATCTAATGTACATTTCACTAGGCGTTACAGCGGGGAGCTGGCCTGCCGTACTGCTTCGGGTCAGTGTGGCGTCAAAAAGGATTATAGGTAATGTTTCCACAGTTGGCTGATATATTGAAGGATAATGTGAATGGTCAAATCGAAAGCGAAGGC
>JBBBDQ010001220.1:3447500-3531575 GCA_037127315.1 Ascarosepion bandense | reverse complement strand
AAAATACAAGGACGTCTGCCGTAGAGCAATAGAAAATGTGCCTTATTTCACAAGCCATTGCATCGACGAATTAAATGTCCCCTTGTTTTTGATTTAGGTCTGTTGAGGATCTTCGTCGACAATTTATTGTGTCACTCGCCCGCGCATTGAATATTGTTGCCATATCTGGTCGGGTGCTCCTGCTATCCACCTAGGTGTCCTCGACAAAATCCAACGGAGAATCTGTAATGTGATCGATCCCGACTTGGCAGCTAGGATACAGTCGCTTTCTCACCGACGCAGTGTGGCTTCCCTGTGTCTCTTCTACGAATACTTTCACGGCTTCTGCTCCGATTAACTTTGCTCACTTGTAGCCCCTTCGCTGCAAACCTGTAGTGACTGGTCGGGTGCTCCTGCTATCCACCTAGGTGTCCTCGACAAAATCCAACGGAGAATCTGTAATGTGATCGATCCTGACTTGGCAGCTCGGATACAGTCACTTTCTCACCGGCGCAATGTGGCTTCCCTGTGTCTCTTCTACGAATACTTTCACGGCTTCTGCTCCGATTAACTTTGCTCACTTGTAGCCCCTTCGCTGCAAACCTGTAGTGACTGGTCGGGTGCTCCTGCTATCCACCTAGGTGTCCTCGACAAAATCCAACGGAGAATCTGTAATGTGATCGATCCTGACTTGGCAGCTAGGATACAGTCGCTTTCTCACCGACGCAGTGTGGCTTCCCTGTGTCTCTTCTACAAATACTTTCACGGCTTCTGCTCCGATTAACTTTGCTCACTTGTAGCCCCTTCGCTGCAAACCTGTAGTGACTGGTTTGTCCGTAAGTAAGACACAAACCAAGAAGGTAGGTTCAAAACACTCTATTAGTATAACAAGAACATAGATATAGATAAAAAAGTGTTAGTAATAAGTAACTAGAAATAAGTCTGAACGGTACAGTTACGTTGCGTATTGCCCGACTAGTAGCTGGCTTTAACTACCTACATAACTGCGTTTTTAACTGCCTTCCAGAAGTCACGCAGGTAATTATATATAGTAAGAGGAAGAGTCCATTCCTCGTAGAAGGGCACTATAACAAGGTCAGCACTACTAAATTTAGTGATTCGCTGCGCAGCAATGTTTAGCTACTTCGTCTCGCTCACCATGGCTAAAGCAGTGAATTCGAGTCGTATCAGGCACCCTAATCATTTGATCTTGTGCCAAGCTTAGCAAATTGAATAAATAACGTTACGCAATGGAAAGTGAACTAATAATACAGATTTGGATTAAATTCGATCAGTTAATGAGTTAGTCAATCTTGGTAAATATTGGGCGCTGAGGAGTGGTGGTTAACAAGCTCATCTAGCGGTCACTATTAAATTCAGTTCTCACTATATGTGACCTTGTGTCGGAATAAGCTCAGCCCAGTAAAAGAAGCGCGTCACTATGGAGCAATAGTCAGTAAACTTGTTGCAAAGACTAATGCAACGAGTTTGATGCCCATCGCACACACTGTGCACTTGTTGCAGTCTTCACATCAGACTTATTCAATCTTCACAGCGAGGCGATTCAGAGAGAACAAAATGTCTCACTAAGATTGATTATTGACGGATACAAGCTTTGATGACATAAGAGATGCAGATGGCACGGTTGGAACTCATACATAGGATAGTAAAAGAAAGTGAGAAGAAAAGACTAACTATCAATTAAAGAAGACAATGTATTGTCAGCAAAAGAAACAACCATGTTAATAAAAGTTGCAAACGACAGGAAGTTGTAGAGAGCCATGAACACCATATCCTGAAGGAAGACAACACATAGAAGGGAAAGGAACTATGCAGATAGCCAAACTTAACTTTTTGTTGATGTAGTGACGTATTTTCAAAGTTGTTACAATAAATTACAACAGGCAGCAAGGCCTCTGATTGGAAGGTTTTGAGTAGCGTGGAACCACACCTTAATTGCTGCTGTTTCCAGTTCCACCCTGACCCTAGTTGGTAGCACCTGTTAGGGTCCCAGCTATGGGTAAATAGTTAAAGCCCAAACTGAGTTGTCCTGGGTAAGACAGTAAACTGCATCCGGTAGCAGAGCCTCTGATTTCGAGGTTGTGAGGAGCATGGAACCACCTCTTAATTGCTGTGGTACCTGGGTCCGCCCTGACCCTGGGGGGTAGCATCTGTTAGAGTCCCAACTGTATTTGTATTGCTCCTTCAGATAGCCTTCTGAGCATGAATGTCACATTCCTTGTTCCGATATCTTTAATGAAGCCACACTATTCCTGTCCTATCTCTGGACTGGCTGCTCTATTCACCAGAATCCAGATGATAAGTTTTGTTATGTGGCCAATTAAGCTGATTGTTCACTGAAGTTCACATTCGTTTCCATTTGGCTTTCTATGGAATGCTATGAAAATTGATCTGCTTAGGTCCTCTGATATATTGCTGCTGTTGCCCAGCTATGGATAAATAGTGAACCCCTCAAACAAGACCAAAACACTATGAAAGTATAAAAATATTTGTTTATTTTAATAAATTAGCAACAGCACCTATTTATAAGGCTTATGGCCTATCACGTTGAAAACACCGGTTCTCGCTCGATCACCGAAGTTAAGCAACGTTGAGCCTTGTCAGTACTTAGATGGATGGCCGCTTGGGAATACCAGGTGCTGTAAGCGTATAGTGACGGATGTGCGTTGTGGTGCAGTAGAAATTGGCTCGGAAAGAGAAATAGGTGAGCCGAGTTCGAATTCCAGTTGAATACCCTGCATTCACTTAAGCGCTGGTACCCTTGGGAAAGGTATTAATCCGTCCATTCCCTCCAGTTATGGGTTAAATAACAAGGGTAGGACTTGGAGACCCTGCTCTTAAAAACAAATCACAATGAATCGTGAAAAGAAAAATGTTGTAAAAATAAAATAACCTTACCCAAAATCATTGGTTATGACCTTAAAATGATCCCATAAGGATTGATAGGTCGTTAAGCCTCAAAAACAAACAAACAAACCTATTTATAGTAAAAGTAATAACAATATTTATTTATAGTAAAACTTACCAATAATACATTTTTATCTACAGTTGAAGGCACAGAATTTCGTTCAAAATATTTAGGTTTCGGCATGAAATTAATATAGAGGCTGGTATGATACTACAGATACTATCTATCTATCTATCTATCTCTGCTTCTTCATATCTATCTATCTATCTATCTATCTATCTATCTATCTATCTCAGTTTGTTCCTCTCTCTCTCTCGATCTCAGTTTGTTCCTCTCTCTCTCTCGATCTCAGTTTGTTCCTCTCTCTCTCTATCTCAGTTTGTTCCTCTTTCTTTCTCTCTCTCTCTATCTCTCTCTCTCTATCTATCTCAGTTTGTTTCTCTCTCTCTCTATCTAACTATCTATCTCAGTTTCCCTCCTATCTATCTATCTATCTATCTATCTATCTATCTATCTATCTATCTATCTATCTATCTCATCTATCTCAGTTTGTTCCTCTCTCTCTCTCTCGATCTCAGTTTGTTCCTCTCTCTCTCTCTCGATCTCAGTTTGTTCCTCTCTCTCTCTATCTCAGTTTGTTCCTCTTTTTTTCTCTCTCTCTCTCTATCTATCTATCTATCTCAGTTTGTTTCTCTCTCTCTATCTAACTATCTATCTCAGTTTCCCTCCTATCTATCTATCTATCTCAGTTTGTTCCTCTCTCTCTCTCGATCTCAGTTTGTTCCTCTCTCTCTCTCATCTCAGTTTGTTCCTCTTTCTCTCTCTTCTCTTTCTCTTTCTATCTATCTCAGTTTGTTTCTCTCTCTATCTATCTAACTATCTATCTCAGTTTCCCTTCTATCTATCTATCTATCTATCTATCTATCTATCTATCTATCTATCTATCTCAGTTTGCTCCTCTCTCTCTCTCTCGATCTCAGTTTGTTCCTCTCTCTCTCTCTCTCTCTCTCTCTATCTATCTAGCTCAGTTTGTTTCTCTTTCTCTCTCTCTCTATCTCAGTTTGTTCCTCTCTCTTTCTCTCTCTCTCTCTATCTATCTATAACAAGATCTTTATGAACGTATTTCATAAAACTACAGCTGAACGAAATCATAATAAATTTCTACATAAAAACAAACAAAGGATCCAGTATTTTCAGAAATTCTGCGATTACCACAACCACAACATTTTAGCCAATATATTCACCGAATTTTCTCAGCTGCGAATCGCGTTTGATAGTCTTTGTGTAATATCCATCACTCTCGCACATATATACACGCTAATGCCTAACACCCCAGAGAACACAGAGTAGATCCCTACTACACTTTGATCCCTGGCTGAAGTGCCTGCGGTTGGTATAATGATCGGGGGCAAAAGACACTTCTGTACTTCAACCCGCCACACTGGCAGTGGGTGACACGTGTATCCAAGGACAAAAGTTGCCTACCAACACCAAGTGTCACACTAATGTCCCCACACCATCCTAACCACCCTCGCTAGCGGTATATTGTTAGAAACCACCTTCTATGTAGTTCATATTCTTCGTTAAAGAATAAAAATGTGACTGTCTTCAATTCCATTCCTTATGACTGCAATTCCTTTGACGAGACTTTCACTTGCCAGTGTCGACGGAAATACACGTCTCAGCCATCAGTTGCATCACTGGTTTTAACTGTTGCTGCATTTTCTCTTTCCCTCTGGCTTCTCTCCTCATCACCGAAACAACGACACGTTTGTATATATATATATATATATATATTAATGTAGTTTTAAGGTATCGGTAAAACAGTGCTCAATATTAAGGATAGAGAATAATATATAAATATAAACACTGAGGTCAACGCCGAGTGGTGACAGTCTGTTTCATGCGTAAATACATTCTCCACGCATATGGCTTGAAAATTGCGTTCAACATGAAACAGACTGTAACCACTGGATATTGACCTCAGTGCCCACCTATATATATGTATATATATATATATATATATATATATATATATATAGTGTATCGAGGCAGCAGATAATTTCCTAAACATATACTGTTAAATATAAGAGACAATGAATGTCTAGTATGTTTAATCATGAGCCGTTCTAAACATTGTGTTTTGGCTTTAATTTCAGTTGAAAATAAAGACAAAAATTCTCCAACATTTGGATAATTTTTTATCAATTAATACATTGCATTTGAATACATGGCTCTGTTGTCATTTCGCGCTATCACGAGGTGTGACGTCATAGAACCGCATTGCAAATTTGCGAACTTATTTAACAGTGTATATATATATATATATATATATATATATATATGCAATGTTAAATATAAGAGACAATGAATGTCTATTATGTTTAATCATGAACCGTTCTAAACATTGTATTTTGGCTTTAATTTCAGTTGAATGTAAAGACAAAAATTCTCCAACATGTGAGCCGAAAGCTTAGAACCAACTTATATATATATATAACACGAAAGGACCCGTAACGACGATATATAAAGAGCAAAAAAGAGGAAAACACGATAAAATAAATGTACATATATATATATATATATATATATATATATATATATATATATATATATATATACTTATAACGAGGGGAGGGGAATTCATGTGTACAGTTAAAATAAAATATCCCCGGCCCCCACAAAAAATTTAAAGACTTTACAAACTCCTTTTGCCGGCAAAGAGAAGGCTTCTATAAAGATATGCAGACTGATTCCAAAATCTTTAAATTATTATTGGAACCAGTTCTATACATAATTTTGTACCACTCTTTCTACAAGAACTTGGCACATAGTATAGAACTTGGCAACTAGATATTGAGCGATAGCTGATTTCATATTTGTAGAGGGAAGGGTACACATGTTACTTGTTTTGTCAAGTCTTATTTTAGAAGGCACATGCCGTTAATCCTCGTTTCTAATTGTAAGGTGGTACGTCCCACATAACCAGCAGCACACTGGCGATTAAATTCATATACCAAATGACTCAATTTAATGTAGAGCAAATCATTCTTACGAAAAGACGGACACGCAGACCTAGTCCGAAAAATACAACGCAGAGCAAGAGACGGAAAACAAACAGAAACATTCTAAGTAAAGTGAAATTTGTAAGTGAAAAAAAATCTTCCATAGTTACAATGAAATTTTACATGAATTGTTTGCAAGATATGGCATTCCTGATATCATCGTCTTGGATAACGTTACACAATTCACGGCTTACGAATTAAAATGATTTTGTAAAATGTTCTCATTTTAAGAGAAATTTGAAAAAAAAAGTAACTAATGAAAAAGGAAATGAAGAAACACGACAAAAATTCTTGAGAATTTACTGGATAAACGCCGAATCACGATAAACCGACAGGGATGTCATCGGCAGAATTGATGTTCGCAGAAGAAAAATTAAATCGGTGTTCAACAAGTTGTCACCATTTCAAAAATCAATAAGAACGCGTATAAAAAAGGACATTATTTTTTTCAAAATTGTCGAAAAAGTGTTAAACTCGAAAATGTGTGACAAGCCCTCCCAGTGGGAGACATTTGGGTAAATATCCAGAATTCCAAGATATCTTGTAATCGTTAAGATCGGGCAGAGTACGACTCAGTCGGTGTTTTGTCTACAGACGAAGGCTAAGCTGATGAAAATAGACAATGCCAAGTGTCCGATCCCGTGATTGCAGTGGCTGGATAAATTTTGACCCTTGGCTTGAGGGCATATGCGCGGCTTCCCTTTGTGAAACGTGACCTTGTGTCACTGGGGAGAATTTGACTAAATATTCAGAATTCCGAGAGAGCAATTTTCAAGCTATCTGACATTTTAATATATTCATATATTATATTACTATTATTTATTAATATTTTAATATTAATTAACTAAACAAATTATTTTAAATATTTATCGACCAACGCATAAAATCAAATTGATGCTCAATCCCGACTTATATTAATAAACAATCTTTCGATGATGGCGCTATGGACCAGGTTAAGGCCCAAAAAGAACAACACGACCATCAGGGTAGAAATAACAAATATATATTAACAAGAAATAACAATACAAAAGGTGGATGGTGTTTGTATGACTGTCAGTCTGGTTTGACGTGAACTACTCAACTTGACCCTCTCTCTATTGAGAGGCGGAGTGTATATATATATATATATATAGTGTTAGGAACAGTTAATTCTGGAGTTACAGGTAAGGACCCATGATACTATACAAGTCTTTCAAGAAAGAGGCTTAATCTGGAATTAAAATCAGGATTAGGAATCTTAAATTATACCAGGCTTAAATACTGACTCCTAACCTCATTAAAGATATACTTGAGATCCTCAGTCGTCAAAAAGCTCCATATGGTCACTTGTTATAAGCCAAGCTTTTATGTATGTGCAATTGTTTGTATTGTAATGTCGGACAATTGCTGGCTTAACGTTCTATGCAGTGCCAATCAAGAGCAATTGTTCCTAAAAAATACAAACATTTGCCAGTCATTATTTCATGGTAAATTACTATAAATAGCTCTTCATGTGACTTGTTTATACATACAGCATTGTCCTTGACTAAAGGTTTTATAGAAATCTTCTTAAAGTGGTTGCGTCTGTTTGATCGAATGCGGTATAATGCCAATGTGTTTTTGTCTATATTTACAAAATGTCGAGCTTGTTTTAATTTGCTGATCATAGCAAAGCGACTTTTATTAAAAAAAAAAAAGAAACTGCTTTCATAACTTCTTTATTTATATGTAAATATAGACACAATTACTGCTTTTAAAAAACATCATATTAATTTCCACGAAATTCCTTACCCTCAAATGTTTGGCCTATTTTTAAAATCTCGGTGTTGGCATCTGTCAATAGAATTTCACAATGTGAACTTCCGTGAGTTCATAATTATATTTTAGTTTTTTACTGAAACTTTGTAAATGATATGCCTTGACCCTCACTCCAGGACCGTGATTAACCGGATGAAATTGCGATGAGAGAGCGATCGAGGCTGTAAACTTTGGAGGTAAATAACTTGACGAGACATGGCATTCTGACAATCGATTTAAAGAGGTTCGATCTTCCACAAGCAGATTATCCTTTATATTATGTGAATGACAGAAGAATTTATCAAGATATCTGGGAATGGTTCAGAGCATGAAGAGATATGGTTTCATGCCTTCCCCAAGAATGAAGTAAACATAGATTTCCGGTTCGCAAGTCTCTTTCTCTTTTAATCTCTTTTGTTCTTTCTCTTTTTTTCTCTCTAGTTATATAAAAACTTTTCCGTTACACCCAATGGTGTGTAGGGCAGCGTTTTTGCTGTTGCCGTAACAAACTGTTTTTTATGGGGCAGGGTTGTTAGCCCTGCACCTAACGCGCAAACCTGGAAGAAGGTGATTTTCTAAGCGTAGCTTAGACATGACACACAGCCGAAAGTAGGGGGTACCCAGTGAGGATCGAACTCACTACTGAGTTATAATGATTCTAGCGAGACGAGCTTGCTAACCATTACACCACGCCGAGGTGCCCCTATTTATATAGGTTTCTACACAAATTCGCTAAAGATATATGAGGAATTGGAGTAGATAGATCTATCTATCGCCCGGTTTATACCCCACCCACGTCTATTGAACAGGTTAAGAGGCTCATCCCTTGTTCCCTGTTTAGGATGTGGTTTCCTGCTTTCTCTTTTCCAATCTTTTCACTATTAAGTAGCCCCCTGCACATCAGTGGCGTTACCGCCTTGCTCGGGGTGATACGATTAAATAAAAAAAAAGTGATGAAAAAAAATGGCCAAAACGTAATAAAAATAAAATTATATCATCAGAATCTTTGTGTTACGAAGAGGAAAGATCAAAAGATTTTTGATGGAGAAATTGTTTTTTAGAACCTTGTAAATTTTGGTGAAAAAATCTTGTTTTTCTGTCATCAACGCGAGACCTTAAACTTGTACGTGAAATTTGAGCATCTTTTTTGCCGTGAAAACAGATAGATGTGAAAATTCTTGAAAAATCAGATAATTTTTGGATTTTAATTAAACTTTCAAAATTTTTATTATTCTTGAAATATATCTCTCTTAGAAATTTTCTTTTATATTGTTAGCCTCCAATTCATTTAATTTTATGAAATTTCGAGAAATTTTTTATTGTATAGCTTATCTTTGTTATAAGGACAAGTCCTCGGAGAATTCAAGTCATAAATCTCTTTTAGTAAAACGAGTCATATAGTTACAGAAAATCTGTATCTATATATATAAAAGGTAAGATGTTTGTGTGTGTGTGTGTCTGTCTGTATATCCACAATTTTTATCCAATTTTCACCAAACTTCACACAAATATCTTTTAGTCTTCCGGTCAGGTCATGGGTTATTTATTTTTTTCGATTTCCCCCAGATATTGGAAATCAATAGCCCGATATCCGATCAGGTCTGATAAAAGATCAGGATTTCAGCCCTTTTATCGTGGTTCTTGCTGCAGAATTGGCTCTAACTTGTAAAATTATAGTTTTTAGTCTCAAACATTAGTAGATCTTCTTAGACGACTCTTTTTCCCCGATATCGGAAATCGATACCCCCGATATTCTATTGAATCTGATCAAAAACCTATATTCAGCCATCAATATGGCTCATTTCCTCCAATTTTACTTCTGATAAACACAAAGGGTTTGTTGTTTGTTTTTGGTCAACGGATCTGACAAGGTAATTTCATATAGTGACCCTTTTATTCCCAATAATCCTAACGGATTTTTCTTGCATACATTTTTTTGCATTTCATTCCGAGTTGAAGAAGGCGAAGCCAACACTGTCGGTGAAACACGTCGTTAGAATCTTTTCACTTTGTCTCATCATTTCTATTTTTGTTTTGGCGTCTATTATACCACACACACACCCACTCACACACACACACAGACACACACACAGACACACACACAGAGGCACACACAGAGGCACACACACACACACACACACAACACACACAGGCATACACATACACATACGTATAAGATTAGTAAAAGATGTGCATTTCTTAAAGAAAGTAATTGATCTTTGCTCAACTGGGTAGGTCTTCTGTGGCTGAGCTGTCTAAAAGCACAATGGGCATTACGGTAGTTCCGTCAAATGGATGCAGGTTCGGACCTTGCCCGAAGGCAAATTTTCTTTATTAAGACTTTCGAATCTACATGCCAGTGGACATAGATTAACATTGTCTAAAAATAAACACGTCTATCCACTAAAGCATCACATTCAAAATAATAAGAATATATATATATATATATATATACATATATATATATATTTTTTTTTTCTTATTATCTAAGAATAAATTTCAGTTTTTGTACAATGTTTGTCTCCATGAAATCGCAAAGCCGAATACAACAAGAATATAACAGAAACAATTGTGGAACTAGTTTGTCCTGTTCTACCCCACCACATGACGCTCCTCATTGCCTTGGTTCTGCACCAACCATTTATGACCTTTTTCGATCATTGCAAAACGCTTTGATGAACAAAAGTTTCGTCTAATCCAGAAACCCAAATTCAAAAGTTCGTCGAAAATGGTTGCGTTGACAAAAACTCCGCTAGGCTATCACGCGGTGTGGCGTCATAGAACCGCATTGCAAATTTGCGAACTGCATTCATTGACTCTTATATTTAACACTATATATATATATTATCACCACGTTTGTCTTTAAGAACTGGGAAGAAAAAAGAGACTTACTGAAGACATATAAAATAGGCCAGCTTGTCTTCGACTGAAGCGACACATCCTTCCTGAACCCTTAAATTATTATTTTTTTCACTTCCTTGGCCAGCTTCCTTTTTACTCATCCATTTTACCGTTTCCTCTCTTTATTTCTTGTCTCGACCAAAACACGAACTGAAGAATTTTATTCAGTTGCACCCAGTGCCATCAACCAGTATCCTTCCGACCTCCTTTTCGTCTACAAATACTTCATGGCATTGTCTTATAATTACTTGCCACCTTCCCAGACTTTCAACTTGCCATCAATGCAGACAACTAATGGTAAGCAATGCAGAAACAGGAAGTGGATAACGAAATAATATACTTCCTTTTCAAATGAGACTTGTCAGTATACATGTGTACCTTGTTCCCGTTCTGCTTTGATAGTGATAATTTCAAGTGGCTTCTTTCAGTCTTATAATTCTGTCTTTTTGAGTTGTATAGACGTTATCAAAATGGCGCCATTGACTTTAGAAAGAATTAAAAGAAGAATAAAGTAGTACGAAAACTGTTGCAAGTGGCACCTTTTTGCCGTTCAATAAATGTCTGTTCACGCAAGCGCAGTTAAGTACTGATATAGTCAAAATGGCTGAATAATATATATATATATATATATATATATATATATATGCAAGAAAAAAGGGAGCTCTAAATATATATGTATATAAATACATATAGAGCAAATAGAAGAAAGAATTTAGGCAGACACGTTATTTCATGGTAAATCGGAAATGTAGGCCTATTTCAATCGAACCATCATCAGCTTCTGTCTTTATTGCACAGAAGATTTTCCACGATTTTTTCTTAAATTTTCTCTTTTAAGGGAGCAACCGTTATTTCTATTCGTTTTTTTTAGGTCTTTGTGAATCTCATTCGTGTAAACTCCTTTGTAAAATAAAGACGGAAGCTGATGATGGTTCGCCTGAAATAGGCCTTACTTCCGATTTACCATGAAATAACGTGTCTGCCTTAATTTTTCTTATATTTGTTCTATATGTATTTATATGCATATATGTTTACAGCTCTCTTCGAGAGTTATTCTATCACTGTATGTACGGGATACTCCTTTGTATTCTTCTATACCCACACTGCATGCTGATATATATATATATATATATATATATATATATATATATATATATAATTATCTTTTGACCATCAATTCTTCCTCATATGCGGAAACAAATTTTAGGTAAAAAAGAGCAATGTTCGATCTTTAATCTTCATGTTTCTCTCCACAATGTATTGAGGAAACAAGGTAGAAAACTTGCCAAGTTGCCTGTTATGTCAAAATGGAAGTCATTAAAAAAAGCAAAAACATTACCTTACGTCCAGCTGATCAAAATGTGTTATTGTTACTAAATTACAGAAATTATGATGAATTCTTTATTTCTTTACTGCTATAATTTGCTGTTTTTCATTTTGAACAAAAGAAAGTTTGGATACATTTATTCAACTCTACCCAGGTGGTGTAATGGCTAGCTGCTAGAAATATGAAATTGGAGAACTGAGTTCAAATTCCAGTCGTGTTCATTGCATTCACTTATGTGCAAATACCCTTGGGAAAGTTATGGATTTAGCTCTTAGTTCTCCGAGTTATAGCGTGAATAATATGGTAGTTTAAGCCTTGCTTACCAACCAGTATATGAGAAGGAAGAATTCTAAAGAAGGGCGTTTGGATACCTATGTGCACTGGCTCTCTCTATTTGATTCTTCTGAAAAGTTTTGTTTGGTTCTGCACAAGCCTTCACGACTAGAATGAAATCACATATACGGTTAGTATGGCTTATCGATTCTAAGAATGGAGCTGCTAAACTATTACTTCTAATCTAAACTTATTTATAAATGGAACTTTGTCTGTGCGTGCACGTGGGATGTGTGTGTGTGTGTATGTGTATGTGTGTGTGTGTCCATTACCTATAGACTCCAAAACGGCTGAACCGATTTTCTTGAAGATTTACACAGTTGTACTATAAGCGTCTGCGAGTGTTCTTAGCTAGGTTTTGTGTCAAGGTACCTCCGATAAATATCGAAAATCAATAATAAAAAAAATCGGGTTAAAGAAGGAGTGGTCCGATTTTAATCAAATTTGATATACTCATAGACAAAGACATAAGAAACGATATTCAGAAGTTTCAAGGTTGCAGTTCTACCCTTGGATCACTTATTTGATTCCCATATTGGAAATCGATACCCCGATATCCTACTGGGTCTGATCAAAATCAGATTTTCAGCCCTTTTATTTTAGTTTTTGCTTCGGGTTTGGCTCTATGTAGGTATAATTGTAGTTCTTAGTCTCAGCCATGATACCATTTACTCAGAGGACTTATTTAGCCTTCAAAATTCATTTTACGACGAAAAAACCTTATTTGATATCGATACCAGGAAATCAAAATTTGACTTACATCCATTCATTTTTTTTTCAGTCTACAGTTTCGCTTTAACTGGAAACAACTATTGCTTTTTAGTCTTTCGTGCCAACGTCCAAAGAGTCTGAGCTCCAGGACCATGGATTAATCTTAAAGCTTTCATTACACCCGAGCAATGCCGGGCGATACTGCTAGTGTTAGATAAACGAAAGACAAAGTGGAAAAAATGCGTTGAATCCTCAAGACAGATTTCATCAGACTAAAGTAATGTTTTTGCCGATGGAATTATATGTGCAGGAGCGGGAGGGGATGAAACCGCAAGTGTCGGTTATAATTCTGTAATGATATGGTTGTTGGGCAGTGGTTACCGGCTCGGAACGAGAAATCGGGGAGCCGAGTTCGAATTCCAGTTGAATTCGTTGCATTTACTTATGTGCGAACACTCTTGGGAAAGGTAATAATCGGTTTCTTCTTCCTCCAGCTATGGGTAAAAAAGTAATGACAACCTACGGAAATATCTTATGCCCAGTCAGTTATGTCTCGAAAGAGACATGATCACCCAAAGCGCGTGGCACTTAGTTGCCTGACTGATTTTAACTTAATATTTGTTCTTTTAATGCTAGACGTGTTTGGGCATGTAATCGAGTTGATTTAATTCAGTTTCCTTGTGGGTTTTTTTTTTCATCATTTATATTATTCAATACTCAACTTTGTTATAATCGATCTGTTGAGAAAGGTGAAATGTAAGAAACTGTTTGATGTAGCGGTCAGAGCGCTTTCTATACACTTTCGAATTAGTAAATTGCTTTCTCTTTTAATTAAAACGTCATTTATTATATCGAAATTATGATTAGAGTCATTACGGTGTGCATATAATGTAGTGAGTTTGTTGTTTTGTAAAATATCTCTTTTGTATTTATGCAATTTTATTTAAATTCCCTGTTGTTTCTCCTATGTATTACTTGTCGCAATCGTTACAGGTGATACAGTAAATTTCTTTTTCAAGTTTAGCTTATTATTATTATTATTATTTTGTCATTTTTCATCATATTTTTATTTCTGCTATGGTTGCACTACCTACCAAGTCTGCGGGAAGACCTAAGGCAGGTCGTGGCGTGTTGTTATGGCTCCATTTCATGTTTTTTTTCCCCTTCTAACATCCCTAGCATTACATAGACAAAGTTCTCCTTAGTGTGTGGCCTGTACTTAATAAGACAATTTTTTGTATATCTCTTAAGCTGGGGTTTCCAGGGATTCTTTCAATGTGTTTTTTTTTGTTTTGTTTTATTATTATTATGTCATTTTTCATCATATTTCGATTTCTGCTTTGGTCTCACTACCAACCAAGTCTGCGGGGAGACCTAAGGCAGGTAGTGGCGTGTTGTTATGACTCCATTTCATGTTTTTCTATCTTCCCTATCATCCCCAGCATTACATAGATAACGTTTTCCTTAGTGTGTGGGCTGTACTTAATAAGACAATTTTTTTCCCCTTCTAACATCCCTAGCATTACATAGACAAAGTTCTCCTTAGTGTGTGGCCTGTACTTAATAAGACAATTTTTTGTATATCTCTTAAGCTGGGGTTTCCAGGGATTCTTTCAATGTGTTTTTTTTTTGTTTTGTTTTATTATTATTATGTCATTTTTCATCATATTTCGATTTCTGCTTTGGTCTCACTACCAACCAAGTCTGCGGGGAGACCTAAGGCAGGTAGTGGCGTGTTGTTATGACTCCATTTCATGTTTTTCTATCTTCCCTATCATCCCCAGCATTACATAGATAACGTTTTCCTTAGTGTGTGGGCTGTACTTAATAAGACAATTTTTTGTATATCTCTTAAGCTGGGGTTTCCAGGGATTCTTTCAATGTGTTGTTTTGTTCCATTTTTTATCATTCCAAGTGCACCTACTATCACTTATTATTATTATTATTATTATTATTATAGATATTTATTGTAGAATTTAGGATTAATTTTTATTTTATTTTATTGAAATGAAATTAGTTGGTCGAATGTTCAAACGGGAAACATTGGAAAACTCACTAAAGTGAAATTTCTAAAAGTTTCTGAATTTTTTTACTTGATATTTTATTTTTTAGTTAAATCTTTTATATTGCTTAACATTTGCTGCAGAACGTGACGTGGCCTTAATTAGTAAAGCAGATGTCAAGAAAGTTGATCGTTAAGTGACTGGATCCAATGTCCTCTAAGAGAAAGAAAGAGAGAGAGGGGGAGGGGGAGAGAGAGAAGGATATGAGTAATGAAAAAGGGAGGTATGAGGTAGGAGAGGAAAGCAGATTAAGTGAAAGAGAAAATAAAAGAGATATAGAGAGAGTGATATATATATATATATATATATATATATATATATATATATATATCGAGAGAGAGGGGGAGGGGAGCGGAGAGAGAAAGAAAGAGAGAGAGAGGGATAGAGAGAGGGATATGAATAATGAAAATGAGAGGTATGAGGTAGGAGAGGAAAGCAGATTAAGTGAAAGAGAAAATAAAAGAGATATAGAGAGAGTGTGATATATATATAGAGAGAGAGGGAAGGGAGCGGAGAGAGAAAGAAAGAGAGAGAGGGATAGAGAGAGGGAGAGAGAGAGGGAGAGAGAGAAGGATATGAATAATGAAAAAGAGAGGTATGCGGTAGGAGAGGAAAGCAGATTAAGTGAAAGAGAAAATAAAAGAGATATAGAGAGAGTGTGATATATTCGCCCGGTTCACACTCCACCCACGTCTATTGAACAGGTAAAGAGGCTCATCCCTTGTTTCCTGTTTAGGATGCGGTTTCCGGTTTTCTCTTTTCCAATCTTTTCACTCCTATGTAGCCCCCTGCACATCAGTGGCGTTACCGCCTTGCTCGGGGTGATATGATTAAAAATATATATATATATATATATATATATATATATAGACAGAGAGAGAGAGAGGGAGGGGAGAGGGAGAGAGAAAGAATGAGAGAGGGGGAGAGAGAGAGGGAGAGAGAAGGATATGAATAATGAAAAAGAGAGGTATGAAGTAGGAGAGGAAAGCAGATTAAATGAAAGAGAAAAGAAGAGATATAGGGAAAGTGTGATACATATATATATATATAGAGAGAGAGAGAGGTGGGATGGGAGAGGAGAGAGAGAGAGAGAGAGGGAGGGGGAGAGGAGAGAGGCACACCAAGCTGACCATGGCTTGCAATATGAGCTGATATCAAAAATTTTCTGAACTGTATGTGCAGATGTTCTGTTATTATACCATTCAACGGAACTGCGCGCGTAGCTATCACCCCTTTGTTGCCAGTCTGCTGAGTCAGTTTACCTAGGGACTTAATCCTCTCTACTGGCGTAGACGTATGATTTTGTAACTTTATGCTGGAACAGTTGCAAATGCTGACAATTTCAAGCAGTAAATCACATTTTGCCTAAAGCTTCGAAAAGTCTACTCACGAAACCTAAGTCATTGTCAGTCTTTGGGTAGGACACGAGTTTTGGAGTGTATGCGCGTTTCAAAGCCGGTCGAGTCTCAGTTTAAGTTAATGAGTGTTTAGAGAGACCCGAAACCAACAGAATAGCAGAAGATGTGGAAAGAATTCGTAAATTCAGTTATGAAGACCGTCACAGAACAATCTATCATCTTGTCTTTCATGTGACTAGAGATAACTTATAGAGTCTGCCAGGAACTCTCTGTGTTCAAACTTCTAAATACAACCTCGTATATAAGTATTTACCAAGTTCAACTGACAGTATTCAACAAGAATACCACAATTAAGTACTTAGGAGAATATTGAACTCACTGTGAGATTAGCTTAATCGTACTTGGGTACAAGGGTCCGCTAATCAGATATTCCGTGTCCGCGTTGCCTATGATACGTGTAAATATATTTTAAACGTAATTTTCTGTTTCCTTTATGATTTGGAATAGGGTTTAAAATATTTCAGCAAGATCCGTAGTGGATTGGGGTAAGAAATGGCTCATAAAATTCAATTCTTCCAAAACGAGGCTGCTGTCAATTAACCACCACAGACAACCGCACCTCCCTCCCATTAGCATGGAACAGGCTTGCCTCCCAGAGAGTATATCACTACGCCTGCTTGGCCTGACACTCTCAGCGGACCTCAAGTGGAATGACTACGTCGAATCCATTGCTAAATCCGCAGCTATGAAAGTCGGCTCTCTGTGCAGGGCCCGGAAATTCTTTCCGCCTGAATCTATCCTGCTATTATATAAATCCACCATCCGCCCGTGTATTGAGTGCTGCTGCCACATCTCCTCGGGGTTCTTGACAAAATACAGCGAAGAATCTGTAATGTGATTGATACGGACTTGGCTGACCGCCTGCAGTCCCTCTCTCACCGGCGTGATGTGGCACCCCTGTGCCTCTTCTATAAATACTTTCATGGCTTCTGCTCTGACGAACTTAAATCACTGGTACCCCCTAGATGTGAATTTGCACGAGATACTAGATTGGCAACTAGGTCCCACTCTTTTACAGTGAAACCGATGAAATGTAACCGCGATTTCTACTCCAACAGCTTCTTTCCTCGCACTTCCCGCCTGTGGAATTCCCTACCGCATGCTTGCTTCCCCGACGGCTACAACCTCCAGGAGTTTAAATGTAAGGTCAATAGACACCTCCTAACACACTAACTCACACCCACTCTTTCCAACTCTCTCCCTATGTACATCCTAAGTCTTCTATCACCCTCCTTCTGACATTTCCCATACCCAATCCCTCTATGTAACCCCCTGCGCTATAGTGGCAGTGGAATGCCTTGCTTGGGGTGACACGATTAAAAAAAAAAATTCGGTTATTCAAAATAATATTTTGCATTGTTAAAGATGGAATAAAATTCATTGTAATGAGACGGATGTTAAATTTGTCAAGAACATAAGCATTCTTACTAAATTTTATTTTTCAAGAACATAAGCATTCTTTTTTAGCAATGATGAGAACTCATTATGGAACTAATTCTTTGATTCCTTGTTAAAAGAATCCGAGATTATGAAACTAAAAACCTGGACCAACTTGTAAACGGAACTTCCGCTCCTGTAACTACCAAATTTCACTGTCTTAGCAGTCAGTGAAATTTGGTAGGTTTAGTCTATTAGACTATTTTGCTTTTACGATAAAGAAAAAGACAATCACAAAAAAATTTCTATTTAAGAAAGAATTAAAGAGAAAAAAATATAAATATCAGATTATTTTCTCAACAGAAAGTTTGGTCTTTGGAAAATAGTCAAGTCCCCTATCTTTAAACAAGGGATAAGCCTATATTCATTTTCAGAAGACCGGATCACGTTTCCGGTTCCTTCTAAAGTCTACTTCCGCTCTATACTTCTAACGTCTCCGCCTGAACTTTGAAATATTATTCACGAATTAAATCTTAACCTCTTCAAATCTAGAATCAGCTGTTATCTTACCGGCATGGTCTCATGAACTTAATTTGTTGTACTTTCTTATGCTCATGCAACACCGCACAGTAAATATCTACATTGAGTGGCTCTTAGTCATTGTGCTAGATAAATATTAATAAAAATAAAAAACATAAAAATAAAAGAAGTCTTACAAGATGAGAGAATCGTTACGTTGGAATATTTTACCGCATCTCATAATTCGACAAGTACTTTAAGATTTACTACTTGTAACAGAGAAGTTGGTACGACTAAAAATGTTTGAAAATGACAAACTTTTCCATTTTACTGAAATCTTCTCTTTTTTGTTTTTTATATCCTCGCTGAAAACAAGTAATGCCTTTCCACCTTTTTCCACGCGATCGAAGCGGAAGAATTCATTATTTATGAGATATTGGCAGGACATAACGGTCGTGTGAACTAACGAACAGAGAGACAGGCACTATTGTAATAGAATAATAGTTTCAGACAAATAGTTTCCGTTTTTGTTTATCAACGATTCGCTTTGTTTTGTTTCGTTAAGAGCGTTTGGAACCGAATCACCGAACTGACTGACTGACTTTCTGTGTTTTTTTCTAAATGTTTGTATAAGATAAGTAATAATGTGTTTAACAACTTTGCTCATTCTCGAGAATTTTGCCTTTCCATTAATTTCCACTAATGAATTTAGAGCTCTATCTTTAAAATACGATGGACGCCTCCCCGCCAACGCCGTATGGCTTCCAGCAACGTTTCTCCAGAACAATTGTTTGCAAACCAATTTAGGACTAACCAATCAGTTATGATTCCTTGACCAAGAAGCTGACATATATTTTTGTAGCTGTCTCAATCGCGTTATCACTCTGTTTGAAGTCCCATGCGCAAATACTTTTGGGAAAAGGTATGAATATATACCCCCTCCACCACCTTAGGGATGACATCATACCCAGGAGAGTTCAAAGAGTGGGACTTGCATCTGGAAAAATCATCGTTGTTCTAAAAAATTTGTTAATGAAATATTCACTCGCGAAATAAAAAATTATTGAAATAAAAGCCATAAAAATAAAAATAAAAACTAACTTAGAAAACAAACCGATAAATTGTCTATACTTCTGAGATGAAGTAATATTTACATTATTTACATTGTTCGGACTGTTGTCCTCATCTTTATTGGCTACAGCAGTGGTGAACAAATAACTTAGAGAGTTGAGTTAAAGGGAGATAACTATAAGGTATCTGGAAGTAGCATCGCACATAGAACGAAAACAATCTACATTCGTGATCGAAATAAAGGATTCGGTTCACAATTCCAAGTATGTGAAGAAGGCCGGAGCGTACAACGGCCTAAATGTTGTAGCAATAAAGATGAGGACAACGGTCCGAATAATATAAATAATATAAACCAATAAAATGTTGGAACTGGCAGGAAAATTTCTCTATGGTGGCTAAAGGATAACAGTTTTCTTTTGGAGGCATTAAAATTTACAAGCCATTTCTTGCCCCAGCTAACCACTGATTAGAGGTCCGTTTCAAGAGCAGCAATCAGGTTTAGTTTGTCAGCTTTGGCAGCTTTCCTATTGAGGCAGGATTAAATGGTAGTGTCATCTGAATATACCTACTTGGGAATTGATGACATCAGAAAGATTGATGATGAAGATCCGAAACAGGGTAGGAATAGAGCCATGGGGGCCACCCGCGTTCGTTTGAAAGGATCTGGAAGCATGTCCGTTCAAAACAACCTTAATTTAACGATTTGATAGGAACGATAGGATTAAATCAAACAATCGTTTAGAAAAACTGTAGCTCTTTAGCGTGCGTAGAAGGCCAACATGCAAAACCCTGTCAAACGCTGTTGAGATATCAAGAACAAGAACTTGAGCTTTGCCATTATTATCAAGAGTCTGGTATAAATATTTTAATGGGGCCGTTAGCACATCAGTGGGAGATTAAAGCTTCGTCAGAGATTGTGAGAAAGCAATTCTTTATTTTATCATCGCATCGGATTCCGATTCATATTTGAGCTGGATTTGATTTTTATGATTTAATGATTATGATCATTATGATATCATAAATATGAATGTACTAGCAGTATAGCCCGGTGTTGCTCGGGTGTAATGAAAGCTTTAAAACTAATCCAAGGTACTGGAGCTCAGACTCAGCTTAAAGAATATTTGAAATAATAAAATAATTGCGACAATTTTACAATCACACGTAATATATATATATATATATATATATATATATATATATATATATATATATATATATACTAGCAGTATAGCCCGGTGTTGCTCGGGTGTAATGAAAGCTTTAAAACTAATCCAAGGTTCTGGAGCTCAGACTCAGCTTAAAGAATATTTGAAATAATAAATTAATTGCGACAATTTTACAATCACACGTAATATATATATATATATATATATATATATATATATATATATATACTAGCAGTATAGCCCGGCGTTGCTCGGGTGTAATGAAAGCTTTAAAACTAATCCATTGTCCTGGAGCTCAGACTCTTTGGACATTGGCACGAAAGACTAAAAACCAATAGTTGTTTCTAGTTAAATCGAAACCGTAGACTGAAAGAAAAATGAATGGATGTAAGTCAAATTTTGATTTCCTGGTATCGATATCAAATAAGTTTTTTTCATCGTAAACTGAATTTTGAAGGCTAAATAAGTCCTCTGAGCAAATGGTATCATGGCTGAGACTAAGAACTACAATTATACCTACTTAGAGCCAAACCCGAAGCAAAAACTAAAATAAAAGAGCTGAAAAAAGACATACATACAGGCAGATAAACAGACAAACACACACAAACATATTGCCTTATATATATATATTATCGGTTTTCTGCACTATTGTAAGAACTGCCATCTTGAAACTTCTGAATATCGTTTCTTGTGTCTTTGTCTATGAGTGTATCAAATTTGATTAAAATCGGACCACTCCTTCTATAACCCGATTTTTTCGATTATTGATTTTTGATATTTATCGGAGGTACCTTGACACAAAGCCTAACTAAGAACACTCGCAGACGCCTATAGTGCAACTGTGTAAATTTTCAAGAAAATTGGTTCAGCCGTTTCGGAGTCTATAGGTAACACACACACACACACACACAGACAAAGTTCCATTTATAAATAAGTTTAGATACCGTCGCCTGGAAATTATATGCAAACTGTTGCCGGGCTATATGTATGATATGTGCTGACATATTTCACCGTATTTCAGTAGGATATACTTAAAATGTGCGTGTGTGGAGCAGTGGATATCGGCTCGTAAGGGGAAATCGGAGAACTGAGTTTGAATTCCAGTTACATTCGATGCATTAACTTACGCGCAAATACCCTTGGGAAAGGTATTAATCCATCTGCTCTTCCTCCAGTTAGGGGTTAAATAACAGGATAGATTGGTTTCTATGGTCTTGGTTGGCAACCTTCTGCCCAGTCAGTCATGTCTTTTTCGAGACAAGATCGCCCAAACGTGTATCACGTATGGCATTTAACTGACTGATACTTAAACTATTCCAGCAAGTATTACAACTGCCGCTACAGTGTTTGCGTGCAGGCATACATATATGTATAAACTTGTATAACAACACCTCCGTGTGTATATGCATACAGGACTTAATTTATTGTGAGATAAGTCCATGAAATAACAGCCCTTGCTTGTTACTGTCTGCCGATGAACAGATTTCCCGCCACAGGCAAAACCAATTTTTTCGCTTGGCTTTTATTTTGCGACCTGCTTTTTGCCTTTCTTCATTGGTGGCCGAGAGGAGCGGCTTGCCTGGGTTTGTTTTCTTCTTTTATATTAACAAAAATAAACTTTTTGTTGGAGCAGGCAATATTTTTAGTGGTCCCCGGTTACCATAGTGTGTTGGTCAGATAAACGTTGGGTAATAGAGAACAGCATTTAAAACGTTGAGATAGGGAAAAATAATTAAATTCTTCCTTTCAATGGTGACGCCCATTCAAACACACACACAAGCATGGGCCTTTGGATATCCATTCTTCTGAGTCGCCATGTATATTAACATACATACGCACGCATATATATATATAGGGAGAGAGACATACACACACGTGTGCTTACATATTCACTAGGATGTATACTCACGCACTCCTTATATACCCCCGTACTCGAACACAAACCCATTTATTAACACCCGGGCGTGGACACACTTATAAGGAACATAGTTTTGTAAGATTCACTGCCACACGAGGAGAAATATGTTGAGAAATTGTGAGACGCCACTCATCCAAGTAAGTAGGACCTGTTTGCCGTGAAAATCAGCACTCGAAATCAAGGATTGTTGCCAACTCCTGACACCGGAAGCAAATACGTAATTATCTCTTTAAAAAGGAATAAAAAAAAGGTAAAAAACCCGATACAAATTCATGTTTAAACGTAAGTGTTTCCCGCCTATGTTCTTCACCCGCATACAAATAAATCAACAGGTTTGACCTCTTTCACTTTATTTTGGACAATCTGAACTCTTCGCTCTGCATTTTCTCACATTTGTGTGTGTATGTGTGTGCTTGTTAGTACACATAACATCATTGTATTCGTGCACATTTTTACGTTTAAATATATGCATTTGTGTGTGTGCGCGCATGCATGTACGTGTGTGTGTGTGTGTGTGTTTGGAAAGATAAAGGCTAGGGATGGGAAGAGACTTGACTTATTCATTGTTCTACAAAATTCTGCCTGGTTTTGCAAAAAGTGAAAAAGAAAAAGAAGGAAAGAAAAAGTAGCATTTGTTAAGAATTTGCCGTCAAAAATCCGTTCCCAATCTAAGAATAGAAATAATTACTTACGGCCCTGATAAAATCCCAGATACCCAAAAAGAAGAAGAAAACGAAGAAGAAGAAAAAGAAGAAGAAGAAGAAGAAAACGAAGAAGAAGAAGAAGAAGAAAACGAAGAAGAAGAAAAAGAAGAAGAAGAAGAAAACGAAGAAGAAGAAAACGAAGAAGAAGAAAAAGAAGAAAAAGAAGAAGAAGAAGAAGAAAACGAAGAAGAAGAAGAAGAAGAAGAAGAAAACGAAGAAGAAGAAAAAGAAGAAGAAGAAAACGAAGAAGAAGAAAACGAAGAAGAAGAAAAAGAAGAAAAAGAAGAAGAAGAAGAAGAAAAAGAAGAAGAAAACGAAGAAGAAGAAAACGAAGAAGAAAAAGAAGAAGAAAAAGAAGAAGAAAACGAAGAAGAAGAAAAAGAAGAAGAAGAAAACGAAGAAGAAGAAGAAGAAGAAAACGAAGAAGAAGGAAACGAAGAAGAAGAAAAAGAAGAAGAAGAAGAAGAAGAAGAAAAAGAAGAAGAAAAAGAAGAAGAAGAAAACGAAGAAGAAGAAGGAAACGAAGAAGAAGAAAAAGAAGAAGAAGAAAACGAAGAAGAAGAAAAAGAAGAAGAAGAAGAAGAAGAAGAAAACGAAGAAGAAGAAGAAGAAGAAGAAAACGAAGAAGAAGAAGAAGAAAAAGAAGAAGAAGAAAACGAAGAAGAAAAAGAAAAAGAAGACGTAAAGGAAAAAACTAAGAATAAAGAAAGAAAAGAATGAAACAAAGAAGGAGAAGTGAACGAAGAAAAATGTGACGAAAACCACGACAGAAAATGAAAAGAAAAATTAAAAATAAAACTGCCGTCCAAGTTGATTCGATCCAATATTTCGATGTTTATTGCCATTCTCTTCAGAAAATGAAAACTAGAAGTGTGAACACAGCCACAATATATATATATATATATATATATATATATATATATATATATATATATATATATATAATAAATTGTTAACAATATATATCTAATCTAAATCTAATGTAAACTTATTTATAAATGGAACTTTGTCTCTGTGTGTGTGTGTATGTGTGTGTGTGTGTCTGTTACCTCCGTGACTCCGAAACGACTGAACCGATTTTCTTGAAAAAAGTTTGCGACGGAAAACTGAATACCGGAAATCAAAAGTTCGATACCGGCCATCAAAATTTGATTTACATCCATTCATTTTTCTTTCAATCTACGGTTTTGCTTTGACTGGAAACAACTATTGCTTTTTAGTCTTTTGTGCCAACGTCTAAGCAGTTTGAGCTCCAGAACCTTGGATTAGTTTTAACACTTTCATTACACCCGAGCAACGCCGGGCTATACTGCTAGTAGGTAAATAAAATTCAAGCATTCACTGATATAATAATAATAATAATAATAATAATAATAATAATGATTACTCGTATTCGTCTACCAAGGAGGCTAGCTAATCCCAATTGTAGACGCCTGCTCAGGCACACTTGTGTTTGTTCAACACCCACTGAGCCCATCTGTGATTTATGCTGCCATTATGCTGAGCGGATCTTAGTTACAGTTTCTGGGAAAGAGAGCGTTATTTAACGTGAACAACAGTCTGAACAAGGCCAGCACGCTCAAACCCTCGGTCATAATGACTTGTGACTTTGAGCAAGCACAGCCATCGACGACTCTTCACATTTCACTCACAAGTCTTGGGTCAACCCGTGGTATGGTTTCTTAGGGAATTGGTAAAGGTTTCGCACTCTGAGATCGTCTCTTCTATATTGATACCATCAAGAAGTCATATTTCTGACAAATCGACTCTGGTGAGATCCGAACCTGAGCTTCAGGGTCAGAAAGCGAACGTTTTAATCACTTGGCCACATACAGGATATATAGGAGGTTCAATGTTATTGAATGCAATGGAATTGGTGATTTTCTAAGCTAGCTTATATGTGGCAAAAAGCTACAACTCTGGTTAACCTAATGAGGATCGAACTCACTTTTCAGTCGTAATTGATTAAGCAATCCAAGTTCGCTTTACCATTACGACTTACATCGAAGTGCCGAAATATAGTGGAAAAGATTGGAATTCTATGAATTAAGCTGAAAATATATATCAGCTGAAACTTTACGCTAAAACAATAAAGGTGAGGATAATATTCCGAAAAAGTATACCATTAATGAAAATACATTTCAGAAGTGCACACAGTACAAGAAGCTCATAGAATATATTGGCCGAAACATTGTATTAAGAACTATAATCTTAAAAATATGTGAAATAATTGAATAATTCACTTTTGAATTTCAGAAAACTTGGTAAATTAAAAAAAAAAAAAATAAGAAAGAAAAAGACCAGGAATGTGATAAATTACGTCGTGATATTCAATTGCGTTTTTCGATTTGAAGTTGAAACAGTTGTTTATACATTGGCGTCATTGTTCTACTTGAAATATATTTCGTTTTTTTTTTTTTTAACTCTGAACAAACATTTTGCTTCATCATGGGATATAAGGTTGCTGACCTTAAGATTCAAACTGTAAGCCCGTGTGGAATTGATTAAAAAAAAAAAACCTCGGGTTTAAAATTCCTGTCTGTGCACACTGATATGAAAATTACTTCCATTTTTTTTTTTGCAAAAGTGTCCACTTTTTAAAAAGCAGACGACATGAAGGATGCTGATAAATATTAATGAATAAATTCTCATGATTTTCTAGGATTCATTTTCTCTGTCAAAACCAAATCGGTTTACTTCAAAAATGCATTCAAACGACATTTTCATTACAGTGAATATATTTTTGTAGTCGTCAATTACGAATTCCTGGTTTGATTTCAATGTTATTATTTTAGGAATTTTGCCAATAAAGTTTGAATTTTTTCGTCGAATAGAAAATCGATATTATTAATGAATCGAACTGTACTAATTGAAAGAGAAGATCGATATAGATTATGTATTGCCAATTTAAAAATAGCAACAAGATGACGAGAAAAGTAGGAAGATTGTGTAGCTTGAATTAATTTGTATTAGCGTTATTTTATAAAAAGTTTGAAAAAAGAGAAATTTAGGAAAAACGAGAGAGAAATCGAAAGAAAGAAAGAACCAAAAGAGAAAGAGAGAGAAATCGAAAAAAGAAAGAAAGAAAGAAAGAAAGAAAGAAAAGAAAGGACCAAAAGAGAAAGGGAGACAAAGAAAGAAAGAAAGATAGAAAGAAAGAGAAAGGGAGAGAAATCGAAAGAAAGGACCAAAAGAGTAAGGGAGAAACAAAGAAAGAAAGAAAGAAAGAAAGAAAGAAAGAAAGAGAAGAAAGAAAGAACCGAAAGAGAAAGGGAGAGAAATCGAAAGAAAGGACCAAAAGAGTAAGGGAGACAAAGAAAGAAAGAAAGAAAGAAAGAAAGAAAGAAAGAAAGAAAGAAAGAAAGAAACCGAAAGAGAAAGGGAGAGAAATCGAAAGAAAGAAAAAAGAAAGGGCAAAAAGAGAAAGGGAGACAAAGAAAGAAAGAAAGAAAGAAAGAAAGAAAGAAAGAAAGAGAGAAGAAAGAATGAACTAAAAGAGAAAGGGACAGAAATCGAAAGAAAAAAAAAAACTTAAAGAAAAGACCAAAATAGAAAGGGAGACAAAGAAAGAAATAAAGAAAGTAAGAATCTAAAAAGAAAAAGAGAGAAACCGAAAAAAAAAAAAAGAACCAAAAGAGAAAGGGAAAGAAATAAAATGCGTTAAATGAAGAAAACAAAATATCAGACGGGAAAAAGAGAGAAAGAGGAATGACGAGAAAGAATGAACAAATGAAAAGAAGAATTAAATCCCCACCCGCAAAAAAAAAAGAAAAAAAAAAAGAAAAGAAAAATGAATGAAAGAAGAAAAGAAAGAGTAGAAACGTTAAAATAAAGAACTGAAGAAAGAAAAGAAAAAAGTAGATTATTCATCCTTTATGAATAATCTACTTTTTTTTTTACTACTGATTTTGGATGTAGAGTTTTTATTTTCTTGTTCATTGTTAAACATACATTGTAGAAATTGATTCTTAAATAGAATTCCTTAAATGTATATCTGTTTCCCCCTAAAACAAAAATTAAGCTGCAGTAATATTTAAAATATCATCAACCACAAACCAAACATCACTTCCAAATATGTCAGTCAGTAATCGAGTACAGTCAAAAACCAGGATTTCAATAACTGATTTGCGGCATATATTGGAGCATCACAATCTTCTTTCTTACTGGCACGGTTTTGTTTTAGACTAAGCAAAATTCAGTAGATATATATCTTTGTTTAACATCATCACTCACTCAGTTAAGTGCCATACGTGATATACGCTTGGGCGATCATGTCTTGAAAGAAACATGGCTGACTGAACAGACGATTTTTCCGCTGTAATTTGCCATTTCTTTCTGCGGTAGACTGGTTGCCAGCCAAGGCTATAGGACCCAAACTGTTCTGTTATTTAACCCTTTGCTAGAAGAAGAGATGAATTATATTATTATACTAGCATCATAACCCGGCGTTGCCCGTACAACTCAGAACATTTTAGTAGTAGGAGAAAATGCCACTTTTTATTTTACATATTTTGTTTTTGTTTGAAAAAAACACTTTTTTAAAAAAAAATATTTCTTTTGTTTCAAAATTACGGGGAAAAATATTAACATTTTTTTGTTGACCAAATGAATTTTTAAAACGTCGGAATAAAAATTAAATATAAAGGCTCATGTTTTTTTTAAATAAAAAATATTTTAGTCGCGTTTGACACGTGTGATTTGATTTCTGTGACGTAATTCAGCAGCCATCTTTGATCTTAGCTGTTTTACTGTTGTTTATTGTAAACAATCGGCTCCATTGGCCAAAAAGTGCGAAAGAGAAAATTGCTGAACTTAAACTCAAAAAGTATGTGTCGACCTGGCTTCCCTGTAGATATGTGTCCCTAGAAAGTTTGAATGGCGTAGCTTAAAAAATGTAGGCGTGCATAGGGAACAGTCACACACAGACTCACAGATTGCCTTTTATATATATAGATTAATAAGTAGTAATTAGTGGGGAATCAGTTTATTACTTCATAGCAATAGAAAACAGGTTACACACTTTAGGTCCAGCAGAAGCTTTAATTGTATTCGTTTCCAACTATATTAATTTGTACTAATTATAAGGTGACTAAGTTCTTACTTTATAGCAATATCAAACTGATCCCCCACTTTATGCCCAGTAGAAACTTTAGTTGTGTTTCCAACTATTATATTCAGTCAGTCAATTAAGTGCCATACGTGATACACGTTTAGGTGATCATGTTTCAAAAAAGACATGACTGATTAGACAGAATATTTTCCCGCAGTAGGTTGCAATTACTTTTTGAGGTAGATTAGTTGCCAACCAAGGTTATAGAACCCAATCTGTTCTGCTTTTTAACCCATAGCTGGGCGAGAAGCAACGGATTCATACCTTTCCCAAGGGTATTTGCGAGTAAGTGAATGCAACGAATTCAACTGGAATCCAAACTTAGTTCTCCGATTTCTCGTTCCGATCCGAAATCCACTGCACCATGTTGTCGCAAAATGTGTAAAATGTTTGGTGGTTTTAAGAAAGAATAGTGAAATATGTAACTGCCTCGTTTTGGGAGACTGAATTTTGTTCAACGGCATATCAACCTCCGTAGGTTATTTAATGCCAAAAAGCTGGTGGTTTAAGGTACTTTTTTAATGTTTGGTTATTGTGAGAAGGTTGATTTAGTCAGATTTTGATTAAAAAATTTATTTTCATTTTAGAATACTGAAGATGTCTTCTAGTTTTGCATTCAAAAATGTATTGCTTGCAATGTTTTTTTCCTTCAAAAATGTGTTATGGCAATAATTTTTTCCTTAAAAAATGTATTGTTCGTAATATTTTTCTTCAAAAATGTATATTTTTCTATAAAAGTCTATTTTTTTAATTTCATAGTGTTTTGACCCCAGTTTGTGGGTTATCTATTTGCCCATAGCTGGGACCGTAACAGGTGCTACCATTCCGGGTCAGGGTGGATCTGGGAACAACAGCAATTAAGAGGTGGTTCCTTGCTCTTCACAACCTTCTAATCAGAGGTCTTGCTGCCGGATGCAATTTACCATCATACCCAGGACCGTAGTTGTCTCGTTGTGGTAAAAAGATAAGATCAAGGGAAACATTATTATCGAGCATTGAGTTTGGTCTTTACTGGCTGCGTCATACGAGTGACCTTGTTATTCTAAATTTACTAAGCAGCATCTACATTGAAATAGTCGTTTTTAACAATTACTTGATGACATGGATCGTGAAATTTCTATGTTATTGGCTTTTTCTGAAAATATCCATTACCCGGAAGTCAAGAAAATCAGGGAAAAAAAAAAAAAAAGACTGCATGATGTACAACGAATACGCGTAAAGTGATCGGGGAATTATCATTTACAAGATGCCTTATTTTTAGTGTCTATAAAATTATCGTCGTTGGTGGCGGCGAGAAGAAATATTCCTATTTGGGGATAAAATATAATCAGATGTCGGACGAATAGAATAATAGAATGATGTGCGGTGCGTATAGCATAATTGAATTAGACGTCCAATAAACGAATTTCTCTTTCTTTCTTTCTTTCTTTCTTTCTTTCTTTCTTTCTTTGTCTCCCTTTCCCTTTTGTTCCTTTATTTCTTTTTTCTTTCTTTGATTTATCTTTTTTCTTTCTTTCTTTCTTTCTTTCTTTCTTTCTCTTTTGGTCCTTTCTTTTTTTTTTCTTTCTTTCGATTTCTCTCTCTTTCTCTTTCGGTTCTTTCGGTTCTTTCTTTCTTTCTTTCTTTCTTTCTTTCTTTCTTTGTCTCCCTTTCCCTTTTGTTCCTTTCTTTCTTTTTTCTTTCTTTGATTTATCTTCTTTCTTTCTTTCTTTCTTTCTTTCTTTCTCTTTTGGTCCTTTCTTTCTTTTTTCTTTCTTTCGATTTCTCTCTCTTTCTCTTTCGGTTCTTTCTTTCTTTCTTTCTTTGTCTCCCTTTCCCTTTTGTTCCTTTCTTTCTTTTTTCTTTCTTTGATTTATCTTTTTTCTTTCTTTCTTTCTTTCTTTCTTTCTTTCTTTCTTTCTTTTCTTTTGGTCCTTTCTTTCTTTTTTCTTTCTTTCGATTTCTCTCTCTTTCTCTTTCGGTTCTTTCTTTCTTTCTTTCTTTCTTTCTTTCTTTCTTTCTTTCTTTCTTTGTCTCCCTTACTCTTTCTTTCTTTGTCCCTCTTACTCTTTTGGTTCTTTCTTTCTTTTTTCTTTCTTTCGATTTCTCTCCCTTTCTCTTTCTTTCTTTCTTTCTTTTTTCGATTTCTCTCTCTTTTTTCCTAAATTTCTCTTTTTTCAAACTTTTTATAAAATAATGCTAATACAAATGAATTCAAGCTACACAATCTTCCTTCTTTTCTCGTCATCTTGTTGTTATTTTTAAATTGGCAATACATAATCTATATCCATGTTCTCTTTCAATTAGTACAGTTCGATTCATTGTACGTTGTACGGACTAAAATAGAAACTGGTGTCGGGTTCATAAAAGTAAAGAAAATCAAGTGTCAGGTGTTTAAAATAATGGATACTGATTTCAGGAGGTGAAAATAAAACAGAGCCAGTTATCGGAATTCAAATAAACTGATAAATTTTATCAGTAATACACTTGATTTGTAATACTCTAATATGAGTATTAAGGTTCATTTTTCACATAACCATCGAGATAAATTTCTGGATAATTGCGGTGATGCGAGTGAGGAGCAAGGAGAACGATTCCCTCAGGATATCAAAACAATGAAAGAACGCTACCAGGGACGGTGGCACGAACGAACGATGGTCGACTACTGATGAATTGTCTACGGATATATCGTAGATACACTGAAGTTAAGCAACATTGAGCCTAGTCAGTACTTAGATGGGTGACTGTTTGGAAATACCAGGTGAGGTAAACGTAAGGACCAAGAATGGTTCACCGGCCCTCCAGGTTGGGCGCAGGGCTAACAACCCTGCCACATAAAAAACAGTTACTACCCTACACACTATTGGGTGAAAAAGGGTGAGATGATGATGATGACTGATAAATTATCAAAAGAAACTTAAATGACATTTAACATGACAGGCAATTAATAAAGAAAACATTTTTACAATATATATGTTCGCGAAGTTTTTATTTCTGCTGTTAGCTTATTTGATTAAAATACTAGTTGGTCTTGGTATTCAATCGTGTTATTTTTAAAAACTTAGGGTGTGAATGTTATTGAGAAAATAGAATTTTTCAATAAGCAAACCGATATATGTTGGTTTAAATACAAATTAAGAGGTTTATACGATTTTACTTAGAGAAATATTGCTATCGGTTTATATCATATATACAGAAAACAAATTAAAAAATGCTTTTTTTAAAATTAGACAATTCTGTACAGCAAAAACTGCAGCTAACCAAGAAAAAGTAAGGGTATTTTCTGATTCAGTCCTCTCAAATTAGTGGAAAAAGATGGTTGGTGTCTCGATACCATCTCAATTTTTTTGTTACCCAGTTTCATATATATATAGTTTAAATTTTACGATATTCATCAAGGAGTATATTGGATATAGAGTGTTTGTCTATTTTTATTTCCTTCCTCATATATATATATATATATATATATATATATATATATATATATATATATATATATATATGTATAAAAGGGAAATCGATGAGCAGAGTTCGAATTCCAGTCGAACACTCTGCATTCATTTTCGCACTGGTACCCTTGGGAAAGGTATTAATCCGTCCATTCCCTCCAGTTATTAGTTAAATAACTGAGGTCTGCTGTTCATACGATCTGTGGCGAACTTCTGCACCGATTGTTCGTTATCAGCACTTCTAAAAAGTGTGGATGGGGCTACACAAGCATTCACCACTCAAAAGAATTCTTTGTGTGGCTGCCTGAGTTAGACACCCATACGTCGAAATCGACGGGAGAGTCCATAATATATATATATATATATATATATATATATATATATATATATATATATAATTAAAAAAATCCAGATTAAGATTGGTAAATAAACCGAGAGTATCCTAGTAATATCGTTTAAATATTAAAGTTGATTCAACAAAGTGTTCAATGTAAATTTAATTTACAGAGCAGATATTCATTTATTTAATCTGTAAATTCTGATCACATTTAAGAGGATAGCTATCTCAGTTCGAGACCAGTCAACCAAGGAATGGAGAAAAATTCTTGTTCCTGAATTCGAATGGCACACATTTTCGTAATAAGAATTTATCGTAAATAATCAGGCCAGTAGATATAAATATATAATACTGTTAAATTAAAAGCAGAATGTCTACTTAAATACGAGTATCGATAAAAAATAATGTTCAAACAATTCATTTCATATATATATATATATATATATATATATATATATATATATATATATGTATATATGTCCAAAACGAAAATGACATAAAGGTAAAATCACAAAACAGATCCTATTAATATTAATCCTATTCATACTTAAAAGGATCCAGGTAGACGGCTCGATGTAAATAGTATTATGTATTTACAGAGCCAAATATGTATATTTTCTCATTAAAATCCGAAAGGTAGTATATATATATATTAAATCTAAAACGATGATAAGATAGATAAAACCTAAAAAACCCGATCCTATTAATAATAATTGCATTAATATTGAAATTGATCAAGTTAGAGGGCTCGATGCAAAGATTATATTCTATTTACAGTGCAAAATATAAAATTAAAAGAAAATTTCAATATTTAAATCCGTTCGATAGCCATTTCTACGAGGAATTCCTCGCTTCTTCAGCAACGACTGAAACCAAAACTCTATGAAGTTTTGATTTCAACCGTTGCAACAGATTTAAATATCGAAATTTTGTTTTAATTTATATATTTATATATATCTATATATATCATACATTTTCATTAATGTATATATTGATTAAATTTTACGATATTTCTCAATTCACCTCAGTATCGGTGATAAACCGTTTATAGTTCATGATAGTGTAGGCAAAGAATCAGCAACACATGGTGACTGTCAGTTTTACAATTCGATGTCAGTTTTACAATTCGATGCGATATATCTCTCTACCACATCTCTCTCTCTCACTCTCTTACTATATATATATATATATATATATATATATATATATATATAGTGTGTGGGCATATGAATCAGCAATGCATAATGACTCAGTTTCACAGCTGAAAGTGATCTTCACACATATAATTACTTTTCCAGGACAAGATAAAATTCCATTTCTTAAATGCAGATTCGAAAACAAATTTCTTCTATACTACCTAAAACTACATGATAAATAAATATAAGAAATAAAATTCAATAATTTAAATCTAATTAAAATTAATTCAAATATCAAAAACGAAAAATGAAAGGAAGAAAACATATACAAAACAAATTAAAAATATCTAAACTTATGTATAAATGGAACTTTGTCTGTGTGTGTATGTGTGTGTATGTGTGTGTCTGTGTGTGTGTGTCCGTTACCTATAGACTCCGAAACGGTTGAACCGATTTTCTTGAAAATTTACACAGTTGTACCATAAGCGTCTGCGCGTGTTATTAGCTAGGTTTTGTGTCGAGGTACCCCCGATAAATATAGAAAATTGATAATCGAAAAAATCGGATTTTAAAAGGAGTGGTCCGATTTTAATCAAATTTGATACACTCATAGACAAAGACATAAGAAACGATATTCAGAAGTTTCAAGGTTGCAGTTCTTACAATAGTGCAGAAAATCGATAATATATATCCCTTGTTCCCTGTTTAGGATGTGGTTCCCGGCTTTCTCTATTCCAATCTTTTCACTCTTATGTAGCCCCTTGCGCTTCAGTGGCGTTACCGCCTTGCTCGGGGTGATACGATTAAAAAATATATATATACAAAAGGCAAGATGTTTGTGTGTGTGTCTGTTTATCTGCCTGTATGTCTGTTCTTTTCAGCCATTTTATTTTAGTTTTTGCTTCGGGTTTGACTCTAAGTAGGTATAATTGTAGTTCTTAGTCTCAGCCTTGATACCATTTACTCAGAGGACTTATTTAGCCTTCAAAATTCAGTTTACGACGAAAAAACCTTATTTGATATCGATACCAGGAAATCAAAATTTGACTTACATCCATTCATGTTTCTTTCAGTCTACGGTTTCGCTTTAACTGGAAACAACTACTGCTTTTTAGTCTCACGTGCCAACGTCCAAAGAGTCTGAGCTCCAGGACCATGAATTAGTTTTAAAGCTTTTATTACACCCGAGCAACGCCGGTCTATACTGCTAGTAAACGAATAATATTAATAAACGCCCTATAAATATGGTAGTCTATCTATCTATAAGTGAGACGAGATTCCAACAGAATGATAATTTAATCCATATAAAACTGAGTTAATTTTACATCAGTATCAAGAGTTCGAATTCCCGTTGAATTCGTTGCATTCACTTACGCACAGAAACCCTTGGGAAAGGTATAAATCCGTCACTTTTCACTCCAGCTATGGGTTGAATAACAGGACAGATTGATTTCTATAGCCTTGGTTGGTAACCAGTCTGCTGAAGAAATAATGACAACCTACTGCGGGAAAATCTTTTTCTCAGTCAGTCATGTCTCTTTCGAGACATGATCGCCCAAACGTTTTTCACGTATGGCACGTAACTGACTGATCAGGAGTCAATTAAATAGTATGTAAACAAAACCGCTACCCACCGGTGAAACATTTCGGGATTGAAAGGTTTTATTAATGACTAAAATTAAACAAAGCACTCAATGCACTTTCGTGTTGCTGAAATCTTCGTGACCACAATTCTGACCTTGAAAATGCTGTTTAAATCAAAACAGAATAAAATTTAGTGAGACGAAGGTGCATTGAAAGTGCTACAAATGATACGTACAAGTTTTTCTTACTTGATTAATAAACGATTTCCGTTCAGTCCTTGTTCTTATTAAATTAGATCTAATGCATTATGGGATACGTAAACATTGAAAAAGAAAAAAAGATTTAAATAGAAATAAATACATAAAAAATAAAAAAGGAATTGAAATTAATTAAAATCCGATTTCTATTAGGATAGAGCTCAATCAAACGTTAATAAAACTTTATTTCAAATAATGGAGCCACGTTTCCTCTCGTTAATTTTGATTTTGTGTTTTGTCAAATATTTTTTTTATGAGGACGGTTCATCAAGATGTTAAAGCGCCAAAATTCTTCACATTGTCTTTTATATTTACGAACACTTTTCTTTTATCGTCTCTCTCGCTCACATACATCAACACACGCACCCACATGCACTCTTTTTTTCTCTCTATCTATATAGCAAGTTCGTTGGGGTGAGTTGGTTATCGGGTGGAAATAAGAAATCAGCGATTTACATTCACTTACACATAAATACCCTTGAGAAAGGTATTAATCTTCCCTCCAGTTATGGATTAAATAACAGGACAGACTTGGTTCTATAGCCTTGGCTGGCAATCAGTCTAAAGTAGAAATTAATGGCAACCCACTGCGTGATAATCCAGTCAGTCATGTCCCTTTCAAGACATGATCGCACAAAGCGTGTATCACGCATGGCACTTAACTGACTGACTGAATATAATAGCTGAAAACATGATTAAGGCTTCTACTGGGCATAAAGTGGGTGATCGGTTTTACATTGTTATAAAGTAATAATCTGATACTGATATTACTACTTAATAATATAATACATTTCTTCCCCTTCTAGCTATGAGTCAAATAATGGAACAGATTGGGTTCTATAGCCTTGGTCGGCAACCAGTCTACTGCAGAAATCAATTGTAATTGGATAATATTCTGCCCAGTCAGTCATGTCTCTTTTGACACATGATCACCCAAAGCGTGTATCACGCATGGCACTTAACTGACTGACTGACTGAATATAATAGCTGAAAACATGATTAAAGTTTCTACTGGCCATAAAGTGTGGGATCAGTTTTATATTGTTATGAAGTAATAAAATGATCCCCCACTAATTGATACTTAATAATATAATACATCTCTTCCCCTTCTAGCTATGAGTTAAATGGCAGGATAGATTGGGTTCTATAGCCTTGTCTGGCAACCAGTCTACCGCAGAAAGTAATAGCAACCTACTGTGGGATAATCTTCTGCCCAGTCAGTCATGTCTCTTTCGAGACATGATCGCCCAAAGCGTGTGTCACATATAGCCCATAACTGACTGACTATCTATGTATGTAATCACAAATTTCTTCTCATGCGCACATGCACACATGTACAGGCGTACACACACTTGTACATTCGCACCAGTGCACACACACACACACACACACACACACACACACACACACACACACACAGAAAGATCGTCCAGAAAGACAACATTTAAGCTGGGTTTCGATTAATAGATATTTGATATAATTAGCTTTGTTCGGTATAAGGCCATTTAAAAAAATATTCGAAAGGATTAAATCCATTGCAGTCATAATAACAGGTATTATTGACATACTGAATAAAAATAAATTTGACACTAATAAAAAGCGCTCAGATTATTTTAAAACTTATGAGAAAATCGGCAAACAATTGCTGATGCCTCCTGATTAAGAGACACATTTAAGAATTTAAGTTCTATGGTTGCATGTGACCATTAATTCACTTGTTTTTGTGAAGAAAATAGCAAAAAAAAAAATAAAAAATAGATAAATAAAAAACAAACAAACCCCAAAAACTAAAAGAAAATGTGAATTAATATTTTTTTTTAATCATATCACCCCGGGCAAGGCGGTAAGGCCACTGGTATGCAGGGGGCTACGTAATAGTGAAAAGATTGGAAAAGAGAAAGCCGGAAACTACATCCTAAACAGGGAACAAGGGATGAGCCTCTACACCTGTTCAATAGACGTGGGTGGAGTGTGAACCGGGCGATAGATAGATCTATCTACTCCAATTGAAAAAAAAATAAGAATCCAAAGTGAGAAGATTGGAAAAGAGAAAGCCGGAAACCACATCCTAAATAGGGAACAAGGGATGAGCCTCTTAACCTGTTCAATAGATGTGGGTGGAGTGTGAACCGGGTGATAGATAGATCTATCTACTTCAATTGAAAAAAAAAACAAAAAAAAACAAAGTGAGAAGCTTGGAAAAGAGAAAGCCGGAAACCATATCCTAAACAGGGAACAAGGGATGAGCCTCTACACCTGTTCAATAGACGTGGGTGGAGTGTGAACCGGGTGATAGATAGATCTATCTACTCCAATTGAAAAAAAAAAAAGAAACCAAAGTGAGAAGATTGGAAAAGAGAAAGCCGGAAACCACATCCTAAATAGGGAACAAGGGATGAGCCTCTACACCTGTTCAAATGACCATATGCTGTTATAGAAAAAATATCAACTTAAATTCTTAGACGCAGATTTATATCGATTCCTCTGTACGTTTGCCTCGTTCTGTCTCACTTCCTTACTTTCATTCTTTCTTTCTTTTCCCCGGAGATATTACTATTAATAATTATGAATTACGCCCCTTTGAATTTATCTCCCATTTTAATAATTTTCTTTTTTAATTTAAAACTCTATTTTTCCATGTAATGTTTGTTTAAATTGCACTCTTGATAAATTAAAGAATAGTACCCTAATATTATAAGACTTGAATACTATAAACATTAAGTGAACTTACATTAAAATCTCTTAAACGGTTAGTTCGTAATATGCACCTGATGATTGCGTAACGCATGAAACTCCGAGTCGTGCCACCGACATAAGATAATATGTATATTTATTAATATATAAATGCGCGCGCCCTTGTGTTTGTATGCGCAAAAAAAAAAAAAAAAAAACGATTGAAAATTGTTAAACGCAGTTCGTACGTCCATAGAATCTCAATAGAGGTTATTAAATAAATAACTGGTAATTCATATGGTTCTGCTGTAGAATGAATTCACATTTGATGTTTCTGAAAAATGAAAGGCAATCTAAACAAATATTCCGAAATTCATGGAGTGAGCTCCAATTTTGGGGCGGAGCAGGATTTTGCTCACAGCGAGAGAGGTAAAAAAAAAAAAGTCTAATTTTACTTATCTTATTTCAAGGACCTTAATCTATAAAAGTTTCTTTTGTTGACCTGACGTTTTCCTTTCAGATAAAACATCACGATTTCAGATAATTTTCAGGCTTTTTAAATGGTTTCTATAGATTGCAAGAAAACATGACCCGAGGATTTTATTTTGATAAACTGAATATTTCTTTTCGGTCTACTTCATTATTCTTGACTTTGCTTTATTTAGTAGGTTCTTATCAATGTAACGGATTGTATCCTTACCATGTTCTCCATAATCGTTGCCTTTTGTTTGAAGTAAACTGAATAAATATCTATATGTGGTGTCTACCAAACAGCGATTAGTAGCAAGCACATCGTGCTGGTGAGTTTGCTTCTCACTGAGTGCTTCACTATCGTGACCCAATAGAAAACTTTATTAACATCAGGAAAACATAAATTCGAAATATGGTTAAGCAATTCATTAAGGGTCTAAATGAAATAAAAACAAAACCATGAAAATGTGTAACAAAAACAAAAAGAAATTAAGAGTTTATAAAAGAGAAATCGAGGACTTATAAAAAACCGAAAAAAAAACCAAGAGCCTATAAAAAAGAAACAAAGTACTTATGAAAAATGAAAGGAACCAAAAGCCTATAAAAGAGAAACGAATAACTTATAAAAAATGAAAGAAATGAAGAGCCTATAATAAAGAAACGAAGCACTTATCAAAAATAAAAAAGCAAGAACCTATAAAAAAGAAACGAATCACTTATGAAAAATGAAAGAAATCAAGAGCCTATAAAATAAGAAACTGAAAAAATATAAAAAAACAAAAGAAACTAAGAACCTATAAAAAATGGACGAGAACCTATAAAACAAATCAAAGAGCATATGAAAAGCAAAAGAAACCAAGCGCTTATAAACATTAAGAGCCTATAACAAACAAAAGAAATCAAGGACTTATAAAAAACAAAAACAAAAAACACAGATTAATTGCATTTTTATAGTTAAAGACAACAAAATGTTATTTGTCAAATATTAATTATCTAACCTTATTATTCCGCACAATATTACTGATATTTCCATCGTTTGTGCTTGAAGACGCGGGAAAGGATGTTCCCATTAATCTTAGACTGAAATCAAGTGATTCCTAGCCAGACTACTGGAATTCTTTTAATTTAACCGTTTGTCCCAGGTTTAAATCTTTATTTCTTGCTAATCTTGAAGGTAGCGCACTTGTGATCGTCTCGAGGTTTTCACCCCTTAAAAGCCAAATAAACTTAATCGATATCTATAATTGATGATTTGACCAGAACATTAATCGAAACAGGTAAGTACATTCAACAAGAAATCACATAAAATCTTAAAACACTTTCTGTTCATTTGATAAGTCACTCATGGAGGTACAGCATCATGGCACATTGTTTAGGACTCTGGTCTTGCATTCTTAGTAACTACTAAGCCGAGTAAATATTTTAAGACGTCGTCAATGTTGCAATAGTTAACATGTCCGTATGGAAGCCAAGTTCGCTTTGTTGATTCGAATCTGGGACTCACTACTCTGACCCTGTGCAGTAAGGGGAGTCATTTATTTAATGCTTCAATGTAGAATAAGCCAATAATACCTATTATTATGACTGAAATGAATTTAATCCTTTCAAATACTTTTTACTAATGGTTTTATACTGAACAAATCTAATTATATTAAACTAACAGTATAGCCCGGCGTTGCTTGGGTGTAATGAAAGCTTATATATATATATATATATATATATATATATATATATATATATATATATTATCGATGTTCTGCGCTATTGTAAGAACTGCAACCTTGAAACTTCTGAATATCGTTTCTTATGTCTTTGTCTATGAGTGTATCAAATTTGATTAAAATCGGACCACTCCTTCTATAACCCTATTTTTTCGATTATCGATTTTCGATATTTATCGGAGGTACCTCGACACAAAACCTAGCTAAGAACACTCACAGACGCTTATAGCACAACTGTGTAAATTTTCAAGAAAATTGGTTCAGCCGTTTCGGAGTCTATAGGTAACAGACACACACACACATACACACACAGACAAAGTTCCATTTATAAATAAGTTTAGATATCTATTAATCAAAACATATCTTAATTGTTGCCTTTCTGGACGATCTGTTCATAAATATTGTTCAGTTTAATTCTTCGCTTTATTTCAGGGTTTTTACTTTTGACAATTAAAAGCGGGAAACTGTGAATTAACAAAACTGCAATAAGCGAGAAGAAGTCAAATTTCTGCTGAAAGGATCTGTGCTCATTTTGAACGAATGTGCTTGGAAAAATTCCAGGGCAGATTAAGCTTTAAAGCCTTGCAAAGTTACCAGTCTGGGAGAATGGCAACTGTGAACAATATAAGAGGAAATCAATCATCTTTCCATAGAACAGTGATGACAATGCAGAGTTTATAGCTATTGAAGAAAAGAAAAGTGTGTAGAGCCACGATCACCTCTCTTGAAAGGATAGGGCAGTTATTGAAGAGTAGTGTGAAAAACCGAACTCGTCATCTCTCAAGAATTTTGAAAAGCGAAGTAAAATGTGGAATTGGTAGGAATGTATATATCCTACCCTAGGTGCTTCGTCAATGACTTCGATTTTCGTCGGTGACCCATTGTTGTGACTATGTTCCAGATAAAAAAATACACCTGTCAAACCGATCACTTTGGCATCGTTTTTAGATTATTTATCGGCCTCTGTCCGAGGGCGAACTTAAGATAAGGTCACCGATAGGGTCCAGGGACTTTAGTGTATCGCTGTTATCTATGGACACTGGTAAGCCTCTTCCTTTAATCATTTGCTTAATTGGAATCCCCAGGATTGATATTCACGACAAATCTAGATAGACTAAACTATCGCCCGGTTCACACTCCACCCACGTCTATTGAACAGGTGAAGAGGCTCATCCCTTGTTCCTTGTTTAGAATGTGATTTTCGGCTTTCTCTTTTCCAATCTTTTCACTCTTACGTAGCCCCCTGCACATCAGTGGCGTTACCGCCTTACTCGAGGTAATATGATTAAAAAACAAAAAACAAAAAACAAAAAAATCAAAAACAAAACAAAACAAAAAAAAAACGATAGAATCTTGTCTTGAGAACATAAACGTCTTATGATTGTCACCAGGAGAGTCCATAATTTTCCGACATGGGATTCAAGCGAAAAGGCTACAAGCGGTACAGGGTCTAGACCGGACCTATATTGAATGTCTTTCTTCATGCCAGTTGAAGACGTGCCAGTATAATTAGTAGAGCAGACAGAAACATTGTTGTAGACGTTACATGCCGAATACCTTCGCTTCTGTCATCAAAATTCTTCTCGGGAAAGTGTATTGTTCAAGTGTTTGTTTAATAAGCCGCACGGGAACCCATTCATAATGAGGGAAACCGTTCGAAAAAATGGTCTAGAACAGAAATTTTTAATACAAAGAAATGAATTTCTGACAGTGGTTCGGAACCGACTGGAATCATACACCTCCCTAGAAGAACGTACTAACCTTTTAATTTTCTTTTTTTTTCTTTCTTTTTTTTTTTTTTTTAGATCTGTGTGTGGGATTTTGATTTTTTAATTTGGTCGTATGTGGCTTCTTTCGCTAATTTGTCCGCTTTTCCATTTCCAGGAATGCCAACGTGACTTGGTATCCAGGCTATTACAATTTTTTTTTACCTCAAAAAGAAAAATCAGCGAATTCCAGGAAAATAAGTGGCAAGCTGAGTGGAATACATGCACCAAGAATAAATTATATAAACACCAACCAAAAATCAAAAAAGAAAGCCAAAAAACAATGGAGGGATGAAGAGAAGAGATCGCACTAAATAGAATTCGAATTGGGCATAAAAAACTGACCCACTCATATCTGATCAAAGCTACAAAAACACCCAAATGCTCACTTTGTAATCAGCAGATAACAATAAAACATTTACTAATAGAATGTAAAATTACAAAAACATCCAAAGGAAATATTACAAAACAACAAATATTTGCAAAGTGTTCCAAAAAGTAAAACCTCACCAAATTATACAATATTTAAAAGAGACGAAACTGTTCAACTTCTCTAAACAAAACAAAAACAGTAAACAAACACCTACCAAACCAACTACATAACAGAAATATATTACAGAACCAAACCAAACAACATATATACATATTACTACACTGGCATTGAATGACCCCGCAGTTGTTGATATGCCGTAAAGCTCCAAAACAAATAATCAATCTAACCTTTCAATAGATAACCTAATATTACGTACAGCTATAGACATATAGGTACAGACAACGAGAAAAATGCCTGGCTATGGGTTCACCGTTATTACCGTTAGAATTCTAAAATTCCCATATATCTTTCAGTCATATTGAGGCAGGTTCTACTGTGACACAGGAAAGAACAAAGAAAGTTATGCTCGAGGAAAAAGCCACCAAGAACAAGTAACCAAGGACAACCAGTTTCTTAAAATTGGGTAAGTTAACAATTACACGCTAGTACACATTTCAGGATGTGCGTTGTGGCGCAGTGGATATCGGCTCGGAACGGAATCGGGGAACCGAGTTCGAATTCCAGTTGAATTCATTGCATTCACTTACGCGCAAATACCCTTGGGAAAGGTATTAATCTGTCTCTTCCCTCCAGTTATGGGTTAAATAATAGGAGAGATTGGGTTCTATAGCCTTGGGCGGCAACCAGTCTACCGCAGAAAGCAATGGCAACCTACTGCGGGATAATCTTCTGCCCAGTCAGTCATGTCTCTTTCGAGACATGATCGCCCAAAGCGTGTATCGCGCATGGCACTTAACTGACTGACTGACACATTTCATGCCATCGTAATTATCCTGGGCATAAGGAGGGGTACGTTATGACGCCCGATTTAATACCTAAAAATCGTCGAAATCAATGTTTCAGCTTAGATAGACATGGTTATACTCTGGATCAAGCCGGGGGTCGTGTGTGTTCCGATCGAACTCTATCCCATCCAAGAAGTGACTAGTTTTGAATTTTTAGGATCCCACCCAACATGTGATATTGTAGGTTTCGTCTTGCCCACTCTAATGAAATAATATTTTTGATGTGTCGTTGAAAGAGAGACTAACCAGAAGTTCCACAATACCAAGGACTTTTTGAAGTAATGACAAATATCACCGAGAGCTGATCGGACATGCGGACAGCTCCACTGTGACTATTATTGATAATGCGGCTGGTTGTATTGAAAAAAAATTCTCTTTTTTATGTAATGATACCTACAATTTTGGGGGAGAATATAATGATATAGTCATATAATAAAGGATGTACGTTGTGGTACAGTATACATCGGCTTGGAACGAGAAATCGGCAAGCCGAGTTCGAATTTCAGTTGGATTAATTTCACTTACGCGCAAATGTCCTTGGGAAAGATATTAATCTGTCTCTCCGCGTTGGTTATCGGCTAGAAACAAGAAATCAGCGATTTACATTCACTTACACATAAATACCCTTGAGAAAGGTATTAATCTTCCCTCCAGTTATGGGTTAAATAACAGGACAGACTCGGTTCTATGTCTATGGTCGGCAACCAGTCTACCGCAGAAAGTAATAGCAACCTACTGCGAGATAATATTCTGCCCAGTCAGTCATGTCCCTTTCGAGACATGATCGCCCAAAGCGTGTATTACGTATGGCACTTAACTGACTGACTGAATATAATAGCTGAAAACATGATTAAGGCTTCTGCTGGGCATAAAGTGGGTGATCAGTTTTATATTGTTATGAAGAAATAAATTGATCCCTCACTAAATACTACTTAATAATATAATACATCTATTCCCCCTCTGGATCTGCGTTGTGCTGCAGTGGATATCGACACGGAACGAGAGATCGGGGAGCCGAGTTCGAATTCCAGTTGAATACATTGCATTCACTTAAGCGCAAATACCCTTAGGAAAGGTATTAATTCGTCTCTTCCTTCCAGTTATGGGTTAAATAATCGGACAGATTGGGTTCTATAGCCTTGGCTGGCAACCAGTCTACCGCAGAAAGTAATAGCAACCTACTGCGAGATAATTTTCTGCCCAGACAGTCATGTCTCTTTAGAGACATGATCGCCCAAGTGTGTATCACGTTTGGCACTTAACTGGCTGATAATGATATATATATATATATATATATATATATATATATATATATATATGTAGCTATTACATTATTAAAATAATAGCATACTGCAACTCAATAGCTATAAAGTTTCGGTGTTTAATACATCATCATCAGACTTCCTGATGATGATGTATTAAATATCGAAACTCTACAGCTATTGAGTTGCACTATGCAATAATAATAATAATAATAATATACGAGCGGAAGCCGTGGAATTTTCACGGAAGGATAATTATGATTTCCTGGAAAAATTTTACTTTGTCATCCTACAAATGATAGTAACGTCTTCAAACATAAAGGTATTGGATAATAAAATAACGATAACACAGAGTGTAATTTTATTAAAATATCTATAAAAGTAATGTCCATAGAAGCTACTTTACTATAATCTTATATTAAACGGCGAATACACAAACCATAACCAAAATAATGTGCACTATTTTGTGAGAGATTTTAAAGAGAAAATTTTTTTTTTTATTACTGAAAAATCATGGCTCCTCTGTCTATTGTAAACAGAAAAGACCAACTGAGCAATGGCCAAGGGTGTAGTGGCCAGAAATTTCGTTATTAGGTCGCGGAATACGACAATAAAGCTACCTATTTTTACTATATTGTACAGTACACACACATGTACATACACACAATTACTGCTGCAACCACCAGCTTAAGCTACTACTGCTATGGTAATGCTATAGGCTCTCTCCTCCTACTCTCTCACTCTTTACTACCCTTCTGTTTGGCAAAGGTGAGAGAAAGGCTGAGGAGAGTAGCGCTTTTAAAAAGATAGAGGGGAAGGAAAAGCTCGTGTAGAGAGTAAGTGTGTTATCTTTCTTCAATGGCGTAACGAATGGACGAACTAAGTAACTAACTAATTAAGGAAGGAACAAGCAGAATTATTATATGATAACTGCATATTTATGGTCTACTTTTGTATTGAACACTTTTTAAAAGTAAATAGCTAACTTTGGAACGTACTTTCATTAGTATTAACTAGATGGGAAGAGTGTTTAAGAGAATGGATGCGAATTAGTGTGTCTGTTGACCTTACATCGAGATTGTAGCTGTCGGGGAAGCAAATATGTGGAAGGGAATTCCACAGGCGGGAAGTGCGAGAAAAGAAGCTGTTGGAGTAGAAATTGCGGTTACATTTTATCGGTTTCACTGGAAAAGGTTGCTAATCTAGTATCTCGTGCAAATTCGTACCTAGGGGGCACCAGTAATCTAAGTTCATTGGAGCAGAAGCCGTGAAAGTATTTATGGAAGAGGCACAGGAAAGCCACGTCACGCCGGTGAGAGATTGACTGCAGCCGAGCTGCTAAGTCGGTATCGATTACATTGCAGATTCTCAGTTGGATTTTGTCAAGAACCCGGAGAAGAATAGCAGGGGCACCCGACCAGATGTGGCAGCAGTATTCAATACACGGGCGGTTGGTAGATTTATATATGTGCAGGATAGATTCAGATGGGAAAAACTTCCGGGTCCTGTACAGAGAACCGACTTTCATAGCAGCGGATTTAGCAATGGATTTGATATAGTCATTCCACTTGAGGTCATACATATATATATATAACGTACTGATGAGCTGTAATACAGCGAAACAGATCTGTCTGCGGATATATATATCGGTAAATAAAGAGAGAGAGATAGATAGATAGATAGATAGATAGAGAGAGAGAGAGAGAGAGAGAGAGAGAGAGAGAGAATGTGAACGTATGAATTAAAACTTCCCTATATTCAATATCACATAAATATGCAAGATATATTCTGAAGAGAAAAATTATCCAAAACGACACAGCAAACCAACTTTCTTCGCAATAGACCTGATAAAGGTTTCAATATAATCTTCCTCCTTCAATTCAGTCGAGTATTTGCCCAAAAAAGTGTACATGTCACTCTGGAATTTAGTATCAGCCATGCTGATGGTAGGTAGAAAATGGTCTCTCAGGTGATTGACAGAAATGTTTCGTTTTGGGGGCGTTAAAATGAACAAGTCATTCCTTTTCCCATTAACTGCAAATTGTGCGTCATTTTAAAAATCAGCTGTGAATTTGACCTTATCAACCTGATCCTAAGCAGAGATACAGAGTCGTGAACGGATGTCACCAGGAGGGTCATTGATGAATATTAAGAAGAAAGTAGGTCAAAGGATGGATCCGTAGTGGGGGGCAGCTGCAAAAGGATCTACAGGAGTGGTCGTTCAGGATTTCATAAAAAAATAAATCAATGAACGAATCTAATTGGACGATAATTCTCTATGTATAATTTTGTTAGACACTTTCTTAAAATTCCGAATAGATTTTTTTTAAAAAGCGTAATTTAAAAATCAGCATGAATATCCCGACATTTTACCGTTGAAATAGTTAGAAATATAACCATCTCTTCTACTCTAATAGATTATTTTCTCGAACTTTCCATTTGTGGAACTCCCTAGCGTTTGCTTGATACCCTAATACCTAGAATCTCTAAAAGTTTAAATGAAACGTCAATCGTCATCTGTCTCATTGATTCCGACTCTTCTCTAATCCTTTCTTCGACATCACCTGCACCTTGATTTTCTCTCACTCTAAACTCATGCGCACCAGTGAGGTGAAATGATTATAAAAAATGTTTTCTTAAAGTTTATTCTAAAGTTGTTTATATATTATAAAAAGCTTATCATGAACTTTGTGGCCATTTCTACAGTTGTATTTAACCATATAGGATGTGCGTTGTGGAGCAGTGGATATCGACTCGGAACGAGAAATTGCGGTACCGAGTTCGAATTGCAGTTGAATTCTTTGCATTCACATACGCACAAATACCATTGGGAAAGGTATTAGTCCGTCTCTTCCCTCCAGTTATGGGTTAAATATCAGAACAGATTGGGTTCTATAGCCTTGGCTGGCAACCAGTCTACAGAAAGTAATGGCAACTTACTGCGGGATAATCTTCTGCCCATTCAGTCATGTCTCTTTCGAGACATGATCGCTCAAGCGTGTATCACGTATGGCACTTAACTGACTGTTCGAATATATTAGTTGAAAACATAATTAAAACCTCTGCTGGGCATAAAGTGGGTGGTCAGTTTTCTATTGCTATGAAGTAATAAACCGATCCCCCACTAATTAATACTTAATAATATAATGCATCTCTTCCCCTTCTAGTTATGAGCCAGATTGGGTTCTATAGCCTTGGCTGGCAACCAGTCTACCACAGAAAGCAATAATCTTCTGCCCAGTCAGTCATGTCTCTTTCGAGACATGATCGCCCAAGCATGTATCACGTATGGCATTTAACTGACTGCCTTAACCAAATGGGTGTACACATTTTGGGAATATCCTATATATAGAAGGAGAAATAAGATTTTTGTTATGGCGCCAGACTGAGAGACATGCCTCAACTTAAGGTGTTCGTATTTATCCCAGTAGGTGACGTAGCAGAGTTTTCTTATCGCAGTTAGTAAATGGAACGCCGAAAACAACAAAACAACAACATAAAAAAACAAAAAACAAAAAACAAAAACAAAAAAAAAAACACGTGCGTGTGTTTTGTTCTGATTCGGTCGTTGATGTCAGCTTTTATTTATAGAAATAATTGTCGGTTAAAAAAGAAGGCAAAATCAGAGACGCAAGAATTTTGGTGTTGAAGAATGGAACAAGTGACGAATCTAAACTCATTTATAAATGGAACTTTGTCTGTGTGTGTGTGTGTGTGTGTGTGTGTGTGTGTGTGTGTGTGTGTGTGTGTCCGTTACCTATAGACTCCGAAACGGCTGAACCAACATGCAATGAGGAAGGAGGGCTTGGAGAGAACCTGATACTGACAGGTCAGATAGAAGGAAAAAGAGACAGAGGAAGGCAACGAATAACATATTTGAAGGGCCTGATCAGGTGGATGACGGAACTGGGGTTTCGAGGTGTAACAGAAGCAAACATACTAAGAGCCACAAGGGATAGGGAGACGTGGAGAACCATGATCGCCTCCGCCCTGAAAAGACAGAGCACGTGGAAGAAGAAGTTGCGTAGGGGGTGATATCAACTTCTATAGTGCGATGTTAGTCGTGGAGGTCTAATTCACTAGTTTAGGTAATTTTATCCGCACCGACTGTGGCCATGCGCCATACTAATCTAAAATTAGTAAATGTTACAGTGTACGTACTAGTGTGATGGTTATTAATCTCGTTTCATGGAAATGTGTTAAAAAATCAGTAAGTGTCCCATTTCTGTTTCTTTTTGTCCGGTTTAGTTAATTTTAGGAAGTAATATCAGTTTGGTCTAGCATTATAATTGTGACAGAGCATTTAAAAAGTGTTTTTATCACACCAAGAACCAAAGAGCAGACCCCCAAATCATTGGAAAGATTAAATAAAAAGAGATGTTAATTTCCGTTTTCTCACGGCAGAAAGAAGAACAAAAGTTAGGCAACGATGGAAGGATTTCTGTGAACAGGAATTGTGCCATATGGATCCGGCAATGGATTATGGATCCGGCAATGGATTATGGATCCGGCAATGGATTATGCAACTAAAGTAAAATCCCAAAAAGATAAACTAGTAGCTATACAAACATCCATAGAAACAAAAGCATAATCAAGAACAGACGTAAGAATATATTAGAATAAGCGTGGTAGAGAGATGGAGACGATGAAATTATAATAGAGACAGACAGATAGAGATATATAAAAACAGACTGTGATAGATAGATAGATAGATAGATAGATAGATAGATAGATAGATAGATAAAAACTATATATAATTTTTTATATATCAAGAAATTGTTATATAATAAGAAAATTTTCTTGATATATAAAAAAGTTAATTTTTATATATCAAGAAAATTTTATGGAAAAAATTAAGTCCAAAAAGACAAAATGCGTCGCACGAAAACTTTTTCACTTTAGATAGATAAATAATGAACTGATATTTAAAAATCAGTTATTTCTGCAACTTTGATATTATGGTGACCAAAGTCCTTACTAAGCTTTTTTAAATACATATCTTCTGTGGTTGCGTGGTAAGACACACCAAATCAAATGGTGGTATCCCTGCTTTATATGGGTCTATGCAGGTTCGAATCGATCAAGGCATTCAATGACTGTCAATTTACTAAAATCTAAACGGCGTTAGCTGGTATAATAAAAAAGAATGCATAACATTTGGAACTCTGCTTGTCGATTCAAAGGTAAATCAATATTAACATTGAGATAGATAGATAGATAGATAGATAGATAGATAGATAGATAGATAGATATGAACAAACTGAGATAGATAGATAGATAGATAGGAAAAGAATGGAATAGATAGATAGATAGATAGATAGATAGATATGAACAGACTGAGAATAGATAGATAGATAGATAGATAGATAGATAGATAGATAGATAGATAGATAGATAGATATGAACAGACTGAGAATAGATAGATAGATAGATAGATAGATAGATAGATAGATAGATAGATAGATACAAGTATAGACAGATAAATATGCACAGACAAGGATAGATAGATAGATAGATAGATAGATAGATAGATAGATAGATAGATACAAGTATAGACAGATAAATATGCACAGACAAGGATAGATAGATAGATAGATAGATAGATAGATAGATAGATAGATAGGCGAAGAAATATAATCAGACAGAGAGAAAGAACGGGAGAGAGAGAGAGAGAGAGAGAGAGAGAGAGAGAGAGAGAGAACGAATAAAGGACTCAGTAAAAGATAAAAGATTCAGCAATTTGTCGCCTGTTGCAAATGTCAGAACCATCAGATGACAGATAGCAGACCCCACTTAATTTGGCAATCCACAGCAGCTGGTACCCATGATTTGATATCACGTGATTCCTGTTTGGATCACGTGAATCCTGTTTATTTATTCCTGACTCCCTAATGATAAACAGAACATCGACCTTCATGGTAAGTTCCGGTGTCTTTTTCGAGATCACTTCCGCTAATACCTTAACATTTTACCGTAGAGCAACGACGATATAATCTTGAGCGAGATTTATAAACTGAGATAATATTAATGGAAAAAACAAAAATCAAATTCAAGGTTATAAATATAGGCAACATATCTTCATTCAAACATGTTTTATTGAATAAAATAAACATATGTCTATTTTATAATGATTCGTTTCTTGATATTAATATAAAATTCATAAGGGAAAACGCCGTAGTTTTTTTCTACCCAAGAATTTTCGATCTCTTCCAATATCATTCTCATAAGTAAATTACAAATACAAACTTATACTTGTTATAAAATCTGCATTTCGTTGTGATGGTGATTTTTATAAAACACTCCTGAATGTGTTCTGTTATAATTATTTTAAGATTTATCCGATTTAGTGATTTTTTTTGTGAAAAAAATATCCCAATATAAGAGAGATGACTGGAGATTGTTAGCAATGCAAAATGACATTAGATTTTTGTATGCACAGCGTCACGTTGCTGCTAGAGTCGTAATAAATTTTGTTGAGTGTTGGTTGGTTGTTTTTGATATAGAGGACCTCGAGAATTTGAAGTCGTTGCTTATTTTTATGGTGTAGTATATTGATGTTATCAAAAAGTAATTCCTTGCATTGTGAAAGTGTACGGAACTGTGTTTTAGATGTTGGGCAATAGAAATTGTATTCAACAAATGAAGTGTAAAACCTCTTGATATTTTTGTGGTCGTATGCTTTTATCTCAGAGACACAATCAATCAATTATGTTTGAATATATATATATATATATATATATATATATATATATATATATATATATATATAACAAAGATTAAGCATAATTCGGTATGAAAGACTGAAAAATATCACCAAAGCCTTTAATACGAAGGTGAGTTATTTGATTAGGTAAGACTTAGACACCGTAGACAACTATAATTTGAACGTAAGCTGACCCAAAATATCCCTAAATAAAATTTAAAGCATGTAAATAGGGAGATTTTATATGTCATCAATTCATGAGATTTGAACGCCACATTGAAACGTTATACTGACTCTCCCTATGTAGTGTTGATTTTGCACTATCTACAGTAAATCCTTATTTTATGCATGAAGAATTCTTACGTCTTCTAAAAATTGTAGTTAAACTGAAAAACAATTACTTTTCAATAACTTTGTAGATCAATAACGGCTCTGTTTCCGTTACTGATCACTCTTTCACTATAAATCTAAATTCAATATTTTAACTATATATTACCCTAGCAAAAGATCGAATAGAAGGAGATTGATGATTGTGTTGCGCCAGTCTTCACGTTAGGAAAGATCTGTTTACTTTAATAATCGCTATTCAAAATTCTTCTTTATTTTTTTCAATTTATTTGGTCAGGCATATTCGCCATCAATAGAAAACAACCAACTACTTCAACTACTGCAGAGAATGCAGTACGCTTTAGCAGTCAGTCATTGGTTAATCTACTTATGAGATATGCTTTCCCCATAGCCTTGTACCAAACATGGTTTATCCGGAAAATGCTTTATTACAAAGTCTTGTTTTATTGATCACCCACCTACGAAATGAATATATCTATAGATATATATATATATATATCATATATATCATATATATATCATATATATCATATATATATCATATATATATCATATTATGATATTCTGACCTTTCGTGAATATCTAGACTAACGACACAACAGGTGCCTCACGAAATGCTGAATAAACAGAGGACCTAGCAACTGATCTCTTCTCTGACGCAGCCCAGGTGTCTCAATGGAGAGGCCGGATTGCTTTGTAAAATTCAATATGACCAAAATCAAACAAGTAACGTTCTGTGTGCCTTGTGGGGCAGTGGATATCAACTCGGAACGACAAATCGGGGAGCCGAGTTCGAATTCCAGTTGAATTCCTTGCATTCAATTACGCACAAATACTCTTGGGAAAAGTATTATTCCATCTCTTCCCTCCGGTTATGGGTTAAATAATAGGACAGACTGGGTTCTAAAGCCTTGGCTGGCAACCAGTCTACCGCAGAAAACAATTGCAACCTACTGCGGGATAATCTTCTGCCCAGTCTGTCATGTCTCTTTTGAGACATGATCGGCCAAAGCATATATCACGTATAGCACTTAACTGACTGACAATATATTAGTTGAAAACATGATTAAGGCTTCTACTGGTCATAAATTGGGGGATCAGTTTTCTATTGTTATGAAGTAATAAACTAATCCCACACTAGTTACTACTTAATAATATAATACATCTCTTCCCTCTCCAGTTATGGGTTAAATAATAAGACGGATTGGATTCTATTACCTTGGCTTGCAACCAGTCTACCGCAGAAAGCAATGGGAACCTACTGCGGGATAATCCAGTGATGTGTCGAAAGAGACATTATCGCCCAAAGCGTGTATCACGTATGACACTTAACTGACTGACTGAACGTTACCGAGCAGACCCTGAATTTTCCCTGTCATGATGGATAGGTGTTCTATCAAAGAGGCTTCAGCCTTTGAACTTTTATTGGGATTTAAGCTCATCCTAGACCTCAAGTGAGACTCACTATACGATCTATTTCTAAACGTTCTGGAATAATGTTCGGTTCATTCTATCGCTTCACTAAGTATCTAAAACCTCCTGCTATACATTATCTTTACAATAGTATTGCAGCCACAAGTCTCCTCACTTGCCTGTCTTGATGGAATTCAAAAGCGTCTACCTGGCTTTGGAGGTGAGCAATTATTTTCTACCCTACAATCTTTTTTCACAGACGAAACGTCGTGTGTCTCTCGTTGCTCTGTCGCTATTTCCATTGTATGTGTTCTGACTAGTCATATTCCTTGGTTCCACCAGCCATGATCTTTGCACCTCGGATTCGCCATGCCATGAGCCCAGAAATGCACCATCCTCACTCCCTTCGTATTCCATTGGTAATAAGGAACTTCCATTCGGGCATTGTAGAACAGACTCCTGAGAGGGTGCTTTACCGATCAATATAATCTTGACGTCTTTAATTCTAAAGTTAACCGTTATCTTTCCTACATAACCTCATAAACTGAACTTCCTGCTCTTTTTACTCTGATCCAACTACACACATTAGCTCTCTAGCTTGAGTGGCTCTTCAGCCTTGTATTGGTTGAAAGTTAGTATAAAAATAATGTTAGTATAAAGGACATTAGTTAATAAGATATAAACTAAAAAAATGTGTCTGTGGGTGTATATTAGTAACGATACCCAGCGTTGCGTGGATTCTAATTCTCTTCCTTTCCTTTGCTGCGCTACACAATCATTTCTTTGTTTGAGGGGTTGTCATGCACCTTAAAATGGTGTTAGTGAAATTGTTGCAATTAAAACATTTCAACCGGTTTAAATATTTTGGTGGTTGTTTGTGCAATAAGAAAGTTTTAAACACCGTCGACCAACAGGAAGTGCAGTGACATGGGTGTAAGATAATAACAGAATCGAATTTTGTTTAAAGATTATTTGTTCCGGCTAGAGAACGTCCTAGGGTAGATAATATTTATTCTACGTAGAATTTTTCCACTTTGATTTCATTTATATTTCAAATACTCACTTTTTCTTTAAATTTAATTTCATAAATAGCAAATTAGAGCATAAACTTTTGTGGGGAATATATATTTAAGAAATGAAACTATAGATTTGTCAGTTTTTTATTTCTGAAAATGAAAAATGTGAATCATGATTTTCTTTCAAGTTATGATCAAAAGGCTAAGGTCGTTACCGCTTTCAGGGTAAGAAACAAATAATAATCTGCCATGATTGTCTGAACATTTCTTAAACTAAATTAAAAAAGTGTCAAATGATGATTGAAACAGGAATATCATTATCATCATCTGGACATTAATGTTTTGAAAATACTGTTACCTGGGATCTATCACAGCTGCTGGTGTGAAATTCACAACAAAGTCAGTCGCTAATCCAGCAAACAGTATGCAATGGTGCTTACAAAACTGATCTAGATGGGCACAAAGAGAAATTAGAGTAAATGTTCAGGTGTTAGGAAGATTAAGTTACACTAATCTTACAAAAACGTAGAGATTACTATGAAACTTAGGTCTGAGATTAAACAGCGATCATTAGTGCCAGAGAGAACGATGAAGTTGATTCATCAAAAAGCACATATGTTGACAGAGTTAATTATTATGTACAAATGTAGCTCTCAGTTCATTATTCTACGGCGGGAACACACACCCACCCACCCACACACACACACACACACACAAACACACACACATATATATTTTAATAAATATACATATTATCCTATACGTGTAACACGAGTCAGACGTCCATGCCCTATGCAATCATCAAGTGCTTATTGGGAACTGTCTAGACATATGATAATATGTATAGGATAATATGTATATTTATTAATATATACTTAATAGCTGTGTTATATGACATCGAGCACTGTTTTATTAACACCGGAAAAATGTTTATACATTTGTATGAATATCAGTATGTATATTTATTAGTCGTTTGCAAAATTATATATATATATATATATATATATATATATAACACTCTCACTACTGGCGTATGAATACATGGTATATGACACGCTAAAAGTTAGCCTCTTTCTACCGAGCGCCCATAGCTTACAGATAGAATCGCCGACTGACGACAATTGGGTCGGGTTTCAATCTTGGGTAAAAAGCAATCGGATGTCTAACCGTACTGATGTGCTGTGAAACAGATCTGTCTGCGGATATATATATATATATATGTATATATATATATATATATATATATATATATATATGTTTTTTTTTTAAATATAAAACTTTAACACAAAAGGAAAAGCAGGAAGGTAAATCCCAAAGAACCGATCCTAATTAATATTAATTACATTAATATTAAAAACTGATCCAGGTGGAGGGCTCAATGTAATTAATATTTAAATTACAGAGCCAGTTATAAAATAAAATAAATTTCGATATTCAAATCGAACTGATTTCAACATCGAAATTTATTTTATTTTATATATATATATATATATATATATATATATATATATATATATGCGCGTCTGTGTATGTAACTACACTCATAATTATATATCCTAAAGTTGAAGACAAGAATTTATTTTAGAAAAATAATATTTATATTTTTGGTAATGTCTAGAATTTATTGGGGAACATTATACTGAGAACATTTTCGATCATAATCCAGGTAGGATCTGTGCGTCAGGCTACAGAATTAATGATCCTCTCTCGCCTAGCAGCTGACAGTTTAGGGACTGCCGTTGCCTTGTAAGTCAAAGTGTTTACATGAAACTTGCTTCCCCAAAACAGCTGCAGTCTGACAGGAGAATTTGATGAAATGCGTTTGTATCTTAACACATCCGTTATTTAATACGCATGCGCGCTCAATGAAGGTCAGGGTCACTAATAAGATTTACATAGGCGAAAGCAATGGGAACAGAAGCTACGTTAAAGGTAGGGGGGATGTTCGAGTGGGAGAAAAAGGGATTCGGTCTCGCTTTGGTTTTAACTTTGCTTGCTTGGAACATTTCCCACGCTTTTCCCTGAAGGGAGCTAGGGAGGAAACGGAAAGGCAATACAGACACGCTCCGAGGAGGAGGAGAAGAGGGGAAAAATCTATCATTGACGAAAGACTGACAAATTGCAAAGAAAGATAAAGACAAAACACTCGATAGTAAATAATAATTAGATGTCGTTAATTTGTGCTTATATATAATGCATGTGGTTAACGTAATACGGAATTTTACGTGATTTTTTTTTTTTGGTGGGGGGTTAGAAACAGGCGACAAATCTTTTGTTAGTTACTGTGGTATTGTGCCAGCATGTCGGCACATTACGCGTTAGAAATGGAAATCACCAGTCTAAACATAAGTTGGCTGCATTCACAATCTAAAAATATTCTTAAAATCTATCTATCTATCTATCTATCTATCTATCTATCTATCTATCTATCTATCTATCTATCTACCTATCTATCTATCTCAGTCTGTTCATTTCTATCTATCTATCTATCTATCTATCTATCTATCTATCTATCTATCTATCTATCTATCTATCTATCTATCTATCTCAGTCTGTTCTATTTCTATCTATCTATCTATCTATCTATCTATCTATCTATCTATCTATCTATCTATTAAAGGCTGTTCATTATCTATCTATCTATCTATCTATCTATCTATCTATCTATCTATCTATCTATCTATCTATTCAAAGGCTGTTCATTATCTATCTATCTATCTATCTATCTATCTATCTATCTCAGTCTGTTCATTTCTATCTATCTATCTATCTCAGTCTGTTCATTTCTATCTATCTATCTATCTCAGTCTGTTCATTTCTATCTATCTATCTATCTATCTATCTATCTATCTATCTATCTATCTATCTATCTCAGTCTGTTCATTTCTATCTATCTATCTATCTATCTCAGTCTGTTCATTTCTATCTATCTATCTATCTATCTATCTATCTATCTATCTATCTATCTATCTATACTATCTATTAAAGGCTGTTCATTATCTATCTATCTATCTATCTATCTATCTATCTATCTATTAAAGGCTGTTCATTATCTATCTATCTATCTATCTATCTATCTATCTCAGTCTGATCAGATCTATCTATCTATCTTAGAAGTTCTAATAAAAGCGTTTTATACATTGTATTTTTAATCAGCTTTACTAATCGGCAACTCAGATTCGTTCAGAATAGGCAAACCTTTCTTTATCACTTTCTCTTCAATTGTCGTACGTAACCAAGAAGAGATTTTATGATGAGAACAATGAACGCTCTAAGAATATTCATCTTCAATAATTTATTTTCTTGTAAAATCGCACATAAAAAAGAAGGTGACTGGTAATACAATGATACAAAATGGAAACAAAGTCATTTGAATCTTTAATTTTATACTTTATTTCATTCTATGCTGGAAAATAGTTGCACGCAAAGGTACAGAGGTTGTTAGCTTGTTGTGGTGTGTTGGTAAGTTCGTCTCTTAGAACAATATTTTAATTCATTGAATTCAATACGCACGAGTATTTTTCAACTCAGCCTAGATTAATGTCCCCTTAAAAATAAACAAAAGCACTAAGGTTTACATCTGGTATGAATCTACTTATAGAATCTTGACTTTCTATTTTCCTTTAGAGTCACTCCCACCTCGTTTAGCCGGGATGTGGGATGGGCGATCTTTTGCATTATCAAGACAGAAAGAAACGTCTAAATTTAAACAAAAAAAAAAAAAAAAAAAAAGAAAAAAAAAGAAGTCCTTCGGAATATCTGTTTATTTCGCAAATTCTTCCTATCATTTTTTCTTGGTCTCTTCATATCTATCTATCTATCTATCTATCTATCTATCTATCTATCTATCTATCTATGACCGTTCATATCTATCTATCTATCTATGACCGTTCATTATCTATCTATCTATCTATGACCGTTCATTATCTATCTATCTATCTATGACCGTTCATTATCTATCTATCTATCTATCTATCTATCTATCTATCTATCTATCTATCTATGACCGTTCATTATCTATCTATCTATCTATCTATCTATCTATCTATCTATGACCGTTCATTATCTATCTATCTATCTATCTATCTATCTATCTATCTATCTATCTATCTATCTATCTATGACCGTTCATTATCTATCTATCTATTTATGACCATTTATTATCTATCTATCTATGACCGTTCATTATCTATCTATCTATCTATGACCGTTCATTATCTATCTATCTATCTATCTATCTATCTATCTATCTATCTATCTATCTATCTATCTATCTATCTATGAACTGTATAAGAAATACTACATATATTTCTATATACCTGTTAATAGTTATTAAGCTTAACTTGCTATTGCATAAATATACGTTTATGAGGCTCCCAGTGCGTGCCAAACTTCCCCTATATTATTTTGTTGTTTCCTCTGTAGAAAAATCTTATTTCAAGCAACAGTTTAATCAAAATATCCCCTGTTTTGGTCGGAAATCTCAATAAAAAATCCGAAAATTGCTTAATCCTAAATAATATTTCTCTCCTGTCCAAATAATCTTAAAGCAAGTTTAAAAAAATTATAACCTTTAGAAAAATTTTAGAAACCACGTAAAAAATCGAATTTTTTCTCTTATCAAAATTTTTTATTTGTTGCGTCACATTTAAGCCTTTTTTTAAATTATAAATTATAAATTAAAAAAAAAGAAGAAATCATGAAAATTAAATTGAATAAGAAAACCTTTAAGAGCATTCTTTAACCTTTAGATGAAGGCTTTCATATCATCCATTACGTAATGCAATCCATTAAACAAACGAATCAGTATTAGGAATTCAATTTGATTCGAAATATAATTGAGACAAATAAGTGAAACAAAAAGTAGCTGAACCGATGTCGACATGAAACTTTTTCACTCGACAGAAAAAAGAAAACCTTTTTAGTTTTAATTAATTTTTTTTACTTATTTGCTTTATCGACTAAATTATAAAGTTGAACTATTATGAAAAGTTTTGTTGAACTGTGTTCTAAAATTACTTCTAAGCTGAAAAGTTTAATTCTCAAAAAGATCGAACGGGCTTGCATCCCTTTTACTAAATCTGTACTTGCAAAATTTACGACGATCAAATAATAAAAACGACAGAAAAGTGCTTCAGGGTCAACACCCTTCTTCTTAGACTGTTTACACGTGATCAAAACATCGTGATGCCTAAGCAAATATTTTTTTTACAAATCTAGTAAAGTATTAAGACACAATAAAATTTCATTAGAAACAAAGAGGGGGATGCTAGATTGCTATGTGATATCAGTTCTTCAGTATGGCAGTGAATGCTGGACAATCTCTTCAAAGATGAAGGAAAAACTTGAAGCAACTGAAATGTGGTTCTACAGAAGGATGCTGCGGATATCATGGACCGAGCGTGTAAGCAATGATGAGGTGTTGGAAAAATAGCAATGAAAAGAAAATTAATAGTGAACATCAGGAAGAGACAACTGAGGTTCCTGGGACATGCAATGAGGAAAGAGGGATTGGAGAACCTGATACTAACAGGCCAGATAGAGGGAAAATGAGACAGAGGAAGGCAGCGGATAACATATTTGAAAGGCCTGATCAGGTGGATGACGGAACGGGGGTTGCATGGTGCAACAGAGAAAGCGTGCTAAGAGCCACCAGGGATAGAGAGACGTGGAAAGTCATGATCACCTATGTCCTGAAGGGACTAGGCACATAGAAGAAGAATATATATGCCAACTGTTTATAAGAAATTGTAATGTGGATATAAAATTGGAGATCAATTCTATATTATAATCAATATATAAAATGGTCCCTCATTTTGTGGCCATGCTAGTTTCTATACATTTATATTCAAGATTTATGTGCTTGAGCTAGTGGATGGTAGAGCGGGGTTTAGGTGGTGTAACAGGAGAAAGTTTGCTAAGAGCTACCAGGGACAGGGAGATGTGGAAAGCCATGATCGTCTACGTCCTGAAAGGACAGGGCACATAGAAGAAGAATATATATGCCAACTGTTTATAAGAAATTATAATGTGGATATAAAATTGGAGATCAATCCTATATTATAATCAATATATAAACTGAACCCTCATTTTGTGGCCATGCTAGTTTCTATACATTAATATTCTAGATTTATGTGCTTGAGCGGGGTTTAGGTGCTGTAACAAGAGTAAGTGTGCTAAGAGCTACCAGGGACAGGGAGATGTGGAAGGCCATGATCGTCTACGTCCTGAAAGGACAGGGCACATAGAAGAAGAATATATATGCCAACTGTTTATAAGAAATTATAATGTGGATATAAAATTGGAGATCAATCCTATATTATTATCAATATATAAACTGAACCCTCATTTTGTGGCCATGCTAGTTTCTATGCATTAATATTCTAGATTTATGTGCTTGAGCGGGGTTTAGGTGCTGTAACAAGAGTAAGTGTGCTAAGAGCTACCAGGGATAGGGAGATGTGGAAAGCCATAATCGCCTATGTCCTGAAGGGACAAGGCACAATGAATAATATATATGCCAACTGTTTATAAGAAATAATAATCTGGATATAAATATTATAATCAATATATAAACTGATCCCTCATTTTGTGGTCATGCTAGTTTCTATACATTTATATTCTAGATTTATGGGGTTGGGCTTGTGGATGGTAGGGTTTGGGTTGTGCAATAGGAGAAAGTGTGCTAAGAGCCACCAGGGACAGGAAGACGTGGAAGGCTATGATCGCCTACGTCCTGAAAGGACAGGGCACATAGAAGAAGAAGAAACTATATTTATCGGCGTAATATTTACGATGGGGAGAGTACATATTTCTTGGTGACCATCAGCGATTTCAAGACAGACATTCAAAATTCATGTCTATTTTAATACTTGACATATTTCGACTTCCCATTAAGATTGACAATGCATCCTTTCTTAAACCGTCTTTGGTATCATGGACGCCAGGGTAATACAAGTAAAACCCGACCTTTCGTTCTTTTTCTCTCTTTCTGTTATACTTTAGGATATATTTATTAAACTTTGTTTAGTCTGGTATGAGTTGAATTTAATTTACCACCCAACGAGGATCGAGTTCTCTAAACTATTGAATAACAAACATACAAATTTATCGCCGCTTTAGGACCGCCACTTTTTTTATTCCAATGTAAATATTTATGTAATATATTACCTTGAACATCAGAAGTAAGTGACAGGTACATCCGGGCAAGGGTGGTTGATAGATATGGCCGGCCGTTAATGATGTCAAAAGGCAACGAAATAAGTATCAAAGCAATTGATCGTTGGTTGTGATTAACAGATATATCCGGCTGTATTTTTCAGCGCCAACTCAGAAAAAGAAAAATGCTTGAGAGTTTTAACACTATATGAAGTCTAGAATTTTTGGCTGAAGATAGAAAACTCCCGCTGGCTTCCTATTCCCGACTGCCTCTTCGTGTGAGCGACTCACTCCTTCCTGCTCCACACAAACGTCACCAAGGAAGAAAAAAAAAAGATTATATATTTATATGTAAGTGTTCCTCGTTGTGTGTCCAGATCTAGTGGCAGTATATAACATTTATCCTTTGTATATTTTGTCGTGTAGCATCCAATAAGGATCGAACACGTAACTCTTTTCTTGTTATGACATAATTTCTTGACAATTGTTGCTTTAACAAAAAAAAAAAACAAAATAAAAAACGATTCGCTTAAAAAATACATACATACATACATACATATATATATATATATATATATATATATATATATATATATATATATAAGGGTAGGTCGATTTTGGAACTGTAGAAAAAAATTGCACTTGAAGAAAGTTGCAAAATAATGTCATGAGTTACCACAAGAAATTTTTTTCTTCAAAACTTTGTATTTATTTGAGCATTTAAACTTAAAGTCGAAATAAATTGGGATTTTTATCGCGATATAGGTGTCACCGGAAACACGTGTCGCTTAAATAAAATCCGAGTTTTAACAATAAGAAACAAATACAATACGCTTAATAATAGATATTTTAGGTTTAGTATTCTTTTTTTCTTAAGAAATTAAATGAAAACATCAAAATTAAAAAGAAATAAAAATGCTATAATATTTAGTTTAATATACAAATAACTATTTACGTATGCCGTTTTATTTATTGTTATTTTTTATAGTATTCACCTGTTGAAATTACCTCCCCCCCTAAACGATTGTTTTGACTTTGTTTACTTTTTACGCTTTTAATTATCACGAATATATCTTGTATTTTTTTAATAGTTAAGTCTTATTTCAATGAAAAATTCAACTTTTGTAATTATTCTGATTTGTTTAAGAGCTAATCTCGGAAGTAACTTTACTTTAAAGTAAGTAAATATTATTTTTAAATTTCATGTATTTATTTCAAATTTTATCAAATTTATTTTTAAAATATTTGTGGAATTTCATTTCTGATAGTACATATATTTTTTAGGTATTTCAGGATCGTGAATAACTAAAAAGATCAGAGATGCAAATTAGGGTCTAAGGGCACTTTCCAGCTTGGACCTGTTGATAAAAGTGCTATAAAAAAGTAAAAGGGAAAGAGAGAGTTTAAGAAAAAATTTAGTTTCATCACCAACAGCTTCAACATCAAATGTTCAGGCTAATGTTTCTTCCCCCTCCTACTCATCCTCCAAGTGAAAAACCAGAAGAAGAATATTTGCAGCCAAGGAGACATCCAAAAGACCCTTATAATTTCCAAGTTATGCTTTCAAGTTAGTTAGGGGGGACATATCTTCTAATCTTAGAGCTAGCCTTGTCAATGCCTTGCTCTTGGATTTGAAGGCTATAGGCCTTCTTATATCAAATATTAATATGAAATATATTATAGATAAATGCAAAGTTGATAGGGCAAAGTCTAAAGTGAAAACAACTGCCCAACAAAAACATGATGAAAGTGTGGAAAACCTTATATGTATTGCAGTTGATGGGAGAATGAATAAGGACACATTGCTGTATGAGGAAATTGTGGAGGAAATTGAACAGAAAACTGAAAAACTAAGGAACCAGAAAGCCATTTAACTTTTACAAAGGAGGCACCACATGAAAGTCAATATCTGATACACAGAGTTCTCCCTAATAGTCGTGCAACAGGTGTTGTTCATGCAGAGCAAGTAGTGGATGTTTTGCATGAATTCAACAGTGAGAACACAATCAAGGTTATCCTTGTTGACAACACTAATGCCAGCCCAGGCTGTGAACGTGGAATGGTTGCATCTTTAACAATAGATTGTATATATGAGTTTAAATATGAGTTTAAATTGGGGTCTGGAATAAATTTGAAACTCAATAAACGCTCAAGCGAAATTCTCAATGGTGGTTTTCATGGCAGGGACGTCGTTAGCACTCAAACATTGGTCAATACAAATTTCCTGATTTCTCTCTGCATCAGATAAAGATAAACTCAGTAAATATCTGTGTGCTTTGCCGTGGAGTAATGATCACATATATCTTATACTACTAACAAGTGTTATCCTTTATGAGCACTTGAAACTATGGCATTATACCAGATTAATCTCAGTAAGTATCAAAATATACTTGTTTATTTGCCAGAAATTTTGTAACAAAATAAAAACAATCTAAGCATCTACTTTCTATGTAGTCCATTGTATAAACCTTTCAAGAATACAAAATGGGATGTTTTATTAGTTAAATTCATTTTTTAAATGCTTCACTATACATAAAGGATAGATTTAAATAATGTTCCATCAGTCAGGCAATTTTAGCGTTAAATAGACACCAGGACAATTGTAAGTGGGATTGTATTGTAAGCCATCATGTCCATTTGAAAGTATGCCTTTATGGAAAGGCAATCATTTAATGGTGTGAAAAAGAGTGAAAAACAAAATAAAACAAAAACATAAAACAAAATGAGAGAAAAAGAAAATGGCGTATCACCCACTGGAAACGAGGCGAGTCACAATATGGCGCCATGACAAGCTATATATTTACTTCGAAAGATCTTTGCCTCGTTACCCATGACCGGCAATGAGGAGACAGCTTATCTCAGCTATAAACATGAATTTGCTAGTGTTGAGACATACATAAAGAAGAACTTTTGTCTGTTCCATTCTCTTTCACACGAATAAGATTCATATGTCAGCTTACCCAAGCCATTAAAAATGACTACATATATAAAATGTATACTTTGTTGAATTCTTTGTAGATGTGTACATGCAAGTCTATAAGTATATTCTTCAAATATTGTTAGTAATTGCGCTTTCACGGAATCGCTCTTTTTCACGTCTTCGTAAATATTGTCCAATAATCCAGCATTGTCACAACAAGTATGGTGCAAGGGAAATAAATATATTGTGAAAAATCCTTACAGGTATTACATGCAAAAACATCGAAATACACTTCTTGTTATATTATAAGCAGAGATTCAAAAAATCTTACGCACTTACGCAATTATATATATATATATATATATATATATATATATATATAGCTGATTGTTATCATAATTGTTATTATATATATATATATATATTATCTTTTATTAAGCATCAAAATAAAGTCTAAAATCACCCCAGTCCTAACACTTTTGCACGCTACCGGTAGTGTGCAAAAATATTAGGACACGGATAATTTTCCTAAAAATTTCAATGAAATTCAAATACAGGGTAAAAAGCCAAGTAAATTGCTAATAAATATTGATTATTTAAAATTAGGTGCGAAAGAAATGTATTAAAAAGAAGTTATATTTAATTTTTCCTATTTTCTATTAAACAAGTTATTTTGAAACTACTCATTATTCTATTATCCTTGGATATGACTGACTTTTTTCTTATTTCCCCCTCTCGAATTGATAAATCTAATGTTACTTCACAAGACACACTTTGGGAACAAATACAAGCTGCTTGGCAGGAGATACCATTAAATACATTGAAGAAGCTTGTGATGTCAATGCCTGACAAAATGAAGGCTGTGATCAAAGCAAAAGGCTATTATACTAAATATTAAATTTATTTTGCAACAAGCATTTTTCTTGTTAAAACATTTGTTGAGTAAATCAAATAAAATTATTTTAAGTAAATTGTTTATTTTCTGTCAATATGCCTCATAAGAGATAAAATAGTTCTTGTCCTAATACTTTTGCACAGTACAATATATATATATATATATATATATATATATATATATATATATATGATAACAATCAGCTACTCATTACCGGACACATCAGTCTGTTAGAAGAAGCTAGCCAGTCCCTGTTGCAACAAACGTCTGCACAGGCACATTAATATTGTTCAACATCCACAAAGCGCATCTATATTTTATACCACAGTTATGCGCTGAGCAGACCTTAATTACAGTTTGTTCGCGTGAGCCCATGATATGGTGTGATTAACAGTTTGAACAAAGCCAGTGAATTCAAACCCTCAGTCACGATGACTTCTGACTACGTGCTAGCACAATCATCAATGGCTTTCGAACAATTCTGACTGTCCAATTTCACTCACAAGGCTTGGTGAACACGTGGTATGTTTGTCAAGCGCTTCTCCAAAATGTCACACACTAGGATAGCTTCCTCAGGCCGATAGCATCAAGAAGTCACCTCCTTGGCATATATATATATATATATATATATATATATATATATATATGAACGAAATTTACTATTAACCGCAGAGTAATGGTTAACCAGCTGATATCGTAGTTCATTACTAGTGTAGTTATTGGTGTCTCATTAATGTCACTTTACACCAATAAAAGTAAAATTAGTAAAGCTATACGAGTACACACTGCCGGTCATGATTATTAGGCAACCCCAGTGTTTAAAAAAAAATAAGTATTTTATACTATTTTTTAGTATTTATTGAAAAGTGAATAATTTTAAATGAAAATAGAAAGGTTTTTCTGTTAATACTGCACAGTAATATATGCATCAAATAAACTGTTCTGGTGTCCAGTGTTTGTGCTCTCTTCCCCATGCTAGTCTCTTCTTCTTATTGGCTGGCCGAAGCAAAGGCTTCCTGGCTGCCTTGTAAAATTTTGCGAAGTTATTTTCATTTAGAATTATCCACTTGGCAATAAATACTAAAAATAGTATAAAATACATCATTAAGAAAAAAACTGAGGTGGCCTAATAATTATGGCCAGTAGTATATATATATATATATATATATATATATATATATATATATATATATATATATATTGGTGTGTGTGCATATTAATATGAGCGGGTGTTGAGAAGTTCTCGGCTCGATCCACTTGCCAAAAGTTAGAATATCATTTGGAATGGCTACTCATATGCACCGTCACCCACACTCCTCCCCAACAGATGTACACGCACGTACACACAGACGTGTGTTTATGTTTGTGTGCGTGCCTGCGTATGTGTTCGGGAAGTAGAAATATATAGTGTAAAATAGATTTTTCAACCATTTCATGCATGCTCACAAATACACAAGGGCGCGCACATACATGCACACAGATATGCATACATACGCACATATATGTTTATATTCACGAATTATCTTTACGTGTAATTTAAGATTTGTAAGTAGTGGGTATTGTGGCAGAGTTTCGAAACTTTTCTCCAGAAGAATGCCCTTCATTATAAACATGTGTCTTGAAACCTCCCAAGCGTAAAGTTCATTTCATGACATTAAAAGAACCGGCTTTGAAAAAGGCAGCCAAGAATTAAAAGTCATTTCACATATTCAGAATTATGTTACCGAATAAGGGAACATGGAATATGCCCCTTGAGGACAGCAAATAGCTTGGAGTGTATCCGTATAAATAGTTTGTATAAAAACATTTTGATGTCTTCGTACAAGAAATGTCTGAACGAATCATCCTTTGGTCAAGCTTCTTCCAGGAGAGATATCTTGGCCTCAGATCTAGATATTTCGTCACTCATTAGGATCGTAATGACATCACATACACTGCAGTCTCATTAGAAGTGGTCTTTGTTTGGGCACAACGGTCTGACGAAGCCCAACTCTCCCCAGGTTAGTTTAAATTGTTTAAATTTATCCTTCTCCTAGACAGATTGCCACCAAAAGATATAGAACCCAGTCCGTTATGCTATTTAGCCATAGGTTGAGGAAGGAGAGATGGATTAATATCTTTCCCAAGGGTATTAGTATGTAAGTGAATGCAATGAATCAGACTGGGATTCGAACTCGGTTTCCTGATTCCTCATTCATAGCCGCTAACCATTACTCCACTATGCCTAGAAAAAGCCAAATCAGGAATGTTTCAAAAACTGTCCGCTACCAACTTTCGTCCTTGGAAGAATGCATTGGCAACATTAATTTTGCAAAATATATTTCGATTTTTCAAGAAGAATTACTCGTCCTCTTTTCCAGTCATAAGATGACCAAGGATGCGACACATTCAAGACAGTCACCTGAGCATCAGTCAGTCAGTTAAGTGCCATATGTGATACATGCTTTTCATGTCTCGAAAGAGACATAACTGACTGGCAGAAGATTTTCCCGCAGTAGGTTACCATTACTTTCCGTGGTAAACAAGGCTATAGAACCCAGTCTGCCCTGCTATTTAACTCAATGGTATTTGAAGTGATTGTAAGAAATTCAACTGGAATTCGAACTTGGCTCTCCTATTTCTCGTTCCGATATCCACTGCACCACAACGCACACCCGAGAATACCCGCAACAAAAATAAATCCAAGTTACAAAGTTAGTCACTAGAAACGAAATCTTTTGTATATATTTAAGATGTATTAAGAAGACATATTCACAAAAAAATGTTTGAAACCTGAAATTCACCAGTTAAAGGTCGCTTAAGCATTAACGGATGAATTGATTAAGCCAACAATGTTACCCCATATTCTATTTTATAGATTATCCCCGATTTCCAAAATTGGTGGGTATTTATTAACTTTTGATATGTTCCTGTGCTTCTTCTTAGTCAAAGCAATGAAGGTCTAATGCCTATTTTTAGCGAGTGGTTCGTTCCAGAGGTAAAAACAGCGATGTAATCGATGTTGACATCAACAATGTGCACCTGTCGCCAGCGTGAATTTGTTGAAGGTATTCCTCAGCAGGATGAAACAGATCGGCTCTCGTACTGCTGACAGGTGAAGCTAGAAAAAACGACCCACAAGGACTTGTAGCAATCGCAATCACACTAATAGACAGTGGGGATATGCAAGGTAGAAAGTAATCAAGTAAAGGCGAGCGTGAAAACACCAATGCCTTTGTCCCGGCTTACGGCCATACCACGTTGAATACACCGGTTCTCGCTCGATCACCGAAGTTAAGCAACGTTGAGCCTGTTCAGTACTTAGAAGGGTGACTGCTTGGGAATACCAGGTGCTGTAAGCGTTTAGTGACGGATGTGCGTTGTGGTGCAGTGGATATCGGCTCGGAAAGAGAAATCGGTGAGCCGAGTTCGAATTCCTAGTTGAATACCATGTATTTACTGGTACCCTTGGGAAAGGTAATAATCCGTCCCTTCCCTCCAGTTATGGGTTAAATAACAGGGTAGGACTTGGGGACCCTGCCCTTAAAAACAAATCCCAATGAATCTTGATACTCGAAAAGAAAAAAGTATTAGGAGACACAAAAACTTATATAAAAACAACAATAAAATTGTTGAAAGAAAAAGGTATTACCAACAATAAATAAAATATTTAGTTGGCAATAAATGACCCGCCGAAGTTCTTCTTCTTCTTCTATGTACCCTGTTCCTTCAGGACGTAGGCGATCAATCGTTCTCCACGTCCCCTATCCCTTGTGGCTCTTAGTACGTTTGTTCCTGTTTCTCCTGGCAACCCCCGTTCCGTCATCCACCTGATCAGGCCCTGCAAATATGTTATCCGCTGCCTTCCTCTGTCTCCCTTTCCTTCTATCTGACCAGTCAGTATCAGGTTCTCCAAGCTTTCCTTCCTCATTGCGTGTCTCGGGAACTTCAGTTGTCTCTTCCTGATGCTCAGCATCAATTTCCTTTTTGTTGACATTCTTTCCAACACCTCATCGTTGCTTGCATACTCCGTCCACGATATCCGCAGTATCCTTCTGTAGAACCACATTTCCGCTGCTTCCAGTTTTGTCCTCATTTTCGATGATATTGTCCAGCATTCACTGCCGTATTGAAGAACTGACATCACGTAGCAATCCAGCACTCTTTTCTTTGTTTCTAAAAAAACCAACCAACCAACCAACAACCTTTGTCCCGGTACACATTGAAACTTCCTACACGGGTGACCATTAAGAAGTATGTCGACCGACTACCTTGGTAATTCTAAAATTTCCCTGATGCCACTCCGGTTGTAATAGCCAAGATGACAAGTTATCCGCATTTATTGAAAACCATACAAAATCTGATTTTGTACAGATGGGCAATACTCATAGAGGTGAACAAAACATAATGGTACAGTATAATTTACTAAGTGCGGCTTAGATGTGGCACAAGGCCGAAAGTATGGGGCACCCAGTGAGGATCGAACTCACCACTTAATTGCAATAGTGCTAGCGAGACAAGCTTGCTAACCATTACACCACCTTGAGGTGCCCAAACATAAGGGTACAGTAAATGGGACTTAAGCCAGGGTTACTATAAATGGTGCCTGCGTAAAGGTCATTAGTGAAGGGTAGTTTTCGTAACATTTGGAATAGTACTACATTGCTGGACCCGAATACATTTTGCTTTCAAAAAACATTACAAAACAAAGAAATTGTTAATCGAAGAGCCGGGTTCCAATTATCGTTGCGGTTTTTTTTATTCACTTACGCGCATAAAATACCCTTGGGAAAGGGGTATAAATACCCTTGGGAAAGGGGGTATAAATACCCTTGGGAAAAGGGGTATAAATACCCTTGGGAAAAGGGGGTATAAACCCACCTCTTTTCAACTCAGCTATGGGTTAATTAGTAAAACCCTTTATTCCGCAAAAACCCTTTATTCCGCAAAAACCCTTTATTCCGCAAAAACCCTTTATTCCGCAAAAACTTCTTACAATCTAAATATATTTTCTGGCTTTAAATAATCCGTAATGAGTTAATAAGCCGTAAAAAACAAATTAATTGAAGATGTGATGATTTACTTTCCCGAAGTTCTCAGACTCTAATCCAGCAGTTTGAATTATCAAATATAGCTCTCCAGTGTTCACGAAAAATTAGTGTTGTGAAATCAATTTTAGTGTATTTCTTTGCCCAATATTTCTCTTCGTGACGTTTACTTAAACAGCTAAGTTGTTTTCATGGTTTTAGCCAATATTCTTAATATTTAGAACTTTTTCTCCGTTTGCGTTCAAAATACAAATATATTCTCGTTGGTCAATCCACTTTTCTTGCTTATAAACTTTTGAGTTTGATCTAAAATTTATTTTTGTGAAATTCTTTAGCTTAGATTTTTCTTTTGTTCTGTTTTAATTTCTTTTTTGATATTTTCTGATCACGGTTAATTTTTTTCACAATTTCCAAAGTTGAATTCTTGATATGGTGAACTCACCTGTCCCTAGATAGTGGACTCTCCCTCCTAATATAGATGACAGTGTAGCGAGTCGTCAGAGGAAAATATGAGTCAGCGACCTGGTAAGTTACTCGGCGTTCTTCTTCTATGTACCCTGTCCTTTCAGGACGTAGGCGATCATGGCCTTCCACATCTCCCTATCCCTGGTGGCTCTTAGCACGCCTTCTCCTGTTACACCACCCAAACCCCGCTCTGCCATCCACTAGCTCAAGCCCATATACTTAGAATATACATGTATAGAAATTAGCATGGCCACAAAATGAGGGATCAGTTTATATATTGATTACAATATAGAATTGATTCCCCATTTTATACCCACATTACAATTTCTTATAAACAGTTGGCATATATATTCTTCTTCTATGTGCCCTGTCCTTTCAGGACGTAGGCGATCATGGCTTTCCACATCTTTCTGTACCTGGTGGCTTTCTCCTGTTACACCATGCAACCCTCGTTCCAGCATCCACCTGATTAGGTCTTTCAAACATGTTATCCGCTGCTTTCCCCTATCTCCTTTTCCCTCTATCTGACCTGTTAGTATTAGGTTCTCCAAGTCCCCTTTCCTCATTGCATGTCCCAGGGACTTCAGTTGAATCTTCCTGATGCTCACTATTAATTTCCTTTTCGTTTCCATCATTTCCAAAACCTCATCATTGCTCACATGCTCGATCCATGATATTCGCAGCATTCTTCTGTAGAACTACATTCCAGTTGCTTCAATATGGCAGTGAAGCTTCAAGTTTTTCCTTCATCATTTTCTGAAATTCTTCCTTCGCCATGCCAATTTGCCTTCGGATCTCTGTGTCGCACTTTCCGTCTTCTTTTATAACACTTCCCAGGTATTTAAATTTTTGTACCTGCTTGATTTTAGTATCCCCGAACTGTATTTGGCATATTGGGCTGCCCTTTTTCCTGATGACCATGCATTCTCTTTGCTTGCAGTTTATTTGAGGTCCTTTCTTGTCCCCCTCTTCAGCTACCTTCTGTAGGAGGTCTTGTAGTTTCCTTTCTGTGTCTGCTATCAGCACTGTATCATCTGCGTACCTTAGGTTGTTTAAATTGTGGCCTCCGATGACGAATCCTGGCATAACTTCTAGGGTCCTTTTGCGTTACTACGTAATAATACAAAGTTTCCACCACTACGTCGAACCTAAAGGACTGACATTTGTACTTACATACGCCACACAATCTTCTATGTTGTACTCCACAACAATTCTCATCACTCAAAAACAATACAATGTTTTCTTTCTCTTTTGAGCCCGTGACATTCTTACATTACGTGGCAATCTTTACATATCCGAAATAAAAAAGAAATATCAATATTGACAATAAAAAAGCAACCCTCACACTGCATGAAAGAATCTCCTAGTAACAAAATAAATTACTGTAATTATTTCCAATAAAAATCTCTATATATAAAATGCAATCTGTGAGTCTGTGTGTGACTGTTCCCTATGCACGCCTACATTTTTTAATCTACGCCATTCAAATTTTCTAGGGACACATATCTACAGGGAAGCCAGGTCGAGTTTAAGTTCAGCAATTTTCCCTTTCGCACTTTTTGGCCAATGGACACGATTGTTTACAATTGTTCCGTAAAACATCTAAGATCTAAGATAGTTTCTGAATTACGTCACAGAAATTAAATCACACGTGTCAAACGCGACTAAAATAAGCCTTTGTATTTAAATTTCATTCCGACGTTTTAAAAATTCATTTGGTCAAGAAAAAAATGTGAATATTTTTTCCGTAATTTTGAAACAAAAGTAATATTTAAAAAAAAAGTTTTTTCAAACAAAAACAAAATATGTAAAATAAAAAGTGGCATCTTCTACTACTAAAATATTCTGGGTTGCACGGGCAACGCCAGGCTATGATGCTAGTATATATTATAAGCTGAAATTCATATGGTATGTTTATGGTGTAAATATAGAAACGTCTTTAAAATTTTGCCAAAATCGCTTAGTTAATAGCAGTTTTATTGTAACAATATTGAATTGCATCATAAAGTCACACATTGTGTAGATTCTTCTGACGAAGAATTGAAACGTCTTACGTTGACTTTAAATTTCTACAGAAAATGTTTGCCTTTCTCTGTAGCACTGCAGTCTTTCCATTATCAGATTTAAGCAAGAAGTGTGAGACAAACTGGGACATAACGTGGGATGAGGCACAGGAAGAATCTTTCCGGAGCCTGAATAACACTTGACCTTTGAACCGCAGTTGCAGCTAAAGGTTGCGGGAACAGGTGCTAAAAGTGAGCCCAGCACCAGTCGGCATAAGTTAGAAAGGTCACAAAACCGATATCCACAAATATAAAAATTAAAAGAGAATATTGAGGAATATTTTGGGAGGTGAAACATTTCACTCAAAACTTATGGAAAAATAATTCCTGTTGTAGACTGACCGTAACCTTCAGTCTGTCAGTTGAGTGCCATACGTGATACACGTTCGGATGATCATGTCTCGAAAAAGACATGATTGAATGGGCAGAAGATTATCAACTGGAATTCGAACACGGCTGTCCTGTTATTTGACTCATAGCTAGAAAAGAGAAGAAATGTATTATATTATTAAATAGTAATTAGTTACAGTTTATTACTTCATAACAATAAAGAGCTGATCCCCCATTTTATGCCCAGTAGAAGCCTGAGTGACTGGGCAAAAGATTATCCAGCAGTAGATTGCCATTACTTTCTGCGGTAGACTGATTGTCAACTAAGGCTAAAAAACCCCATCTGTCCTGCTATTTGACCCATAGCTGGAGGGAGAAGCGACGGATTCATACCTTTTCCAAGGGTTCTTGTGCATAAGTTAATGCAACGAATTTAACAAGAATTTGAACTCGGCTTTCCTATTTTTCGTTCCAAACCGATATTCACTGCACCACAACACGTATCCATAACCTTAGACAACTAGAAAGGCTAAAGTTCTCAAATAAACTGAGGTAAGTTTTGTTTATGTAGCATTACTACTTCAGACAAGAATGAACTGAGGTCAAGAAGAAAGGGAAGAATCATTAGGTTGGGTTGAGAATCCCAGAGGAAAAAGAAGCCCTCTAGGGAGGTAGAGAGTCTCTGTTAAGAAGCATAGGTTTAGAGTAGTGCGATACCCCCAGAGAAGGGGGTAATCAATAGAAACTGTCCAACAAAAACGTTACGTTGTATTGAATTTGGAAATGACGTGAATATTCGTCATTCTCAGCCATCATCCAAAGCGGACGGGTCATGGTACTTCGCCAACTAGGCAGGAAGAAAGAAGCAGTATTATAAGTCTATTCAATGGTGGGCAGGATTTCTCTCCCCACTCATGGTGAGCAATCAAGCTGTTTTGAAAAAAAAATTCAAATTTAGATTCTTTTTAACAGACGAAGTGAAGAAGCTGAAGTAAATGGTTCTTATTCGAACTTAAAAACTGTTGTTTAAAGATTTTGAAAAACGGACTCTTTTATTGATATTATTGATGTTACATAGCAATTGTATCCAAATGTACATCTTCACACAATTCCTTGGTCTTTTAAACAGGAGTAGAGGCTTGTTTCCTGTTTAGAATTTGGTTTTCGAATTAATATAAAGTCTTCTTATTCCATTTCACTCTGTCGTGGAGTAGTTTTCGCACTGAGGGTTATAATCGTGCTATGTCGGTTGCTAATCGACTTAACGTACCCAAAATGTTAGGAACTTGGTAATCTTCCACTGAAAGCTGACTCCTTAGTATTCGGCTAACTGCCAACTAATATCAACTGTCAAGTAGTTCTACTGAACTCCAATAGAACTCTAAAGTTCTTCCCAAGAACTTAATATTTATTTGCATAAAAATACACAAATTGTGGTACAAGGCCGAAAAGGTGGCTGGATAGAGGGTGGTCTTCAGTATCTATCCCATACATAGCTAAACACTATCACGACCCAATCACTCATTACAATTTGCGCATTCACCACAAGAATCCATCCGTCACCTCTCAATCCTTTACACACCACAATACCACATTTACAAGGGATACATAAAAACGGGGAAATAAACCTATGACCATAAAAATGCACACAATGATATATATATATATATATATATAAAAGATTTAATGAAAAATGAGATGATGGGAGGGGGATGAACCAAAAACACACTATAATACAACATAATTTTAAAACTGAAGTTAAACAATGTTAGTAAGCTCCGTCCATCCCACAAAAAAAGAGTGGCTGCAAAATCAAGACGCATACTCGCTAAGGGAATGGGGGAGGATAAAATAATTAACGGAATGGGAAAATCAGAGGCTGACCCAGCCGAGATAAAAAAAAAAAAAGGCCAGAACAAATTAGGGAGGTTGGGAATCTCGACAAAAGAGAGAGCTGGATACAGGCTAGGAACCCATTCATTCACATTAACTAGGTACACAAGAGAGAACCAAAGGGAAACCACCCCGATGCAGCTAGCAGATCTAAAAAGCGAAAATCAAGGCTAGCCCCGTTCACGCAAACCAACTTCTCAAGAACTTCTCGTAGACTCTTATTACTATAGGAGGGAGAGTTCATTATCTGAAGAATAGGTGTGTTTCCCTATAACGATGACTCATAACCGCTTGCGTTTTGCCGCTCTTAATCCTTTGCTGGAGATGAACTGATTTAAAAAAAAAACATGTAAATAAATTTGTTTCCCATGAGCCTCTTTTTTAGTTTATCTTTTTGAAAATATCGTTGTCTTTGATTTTGGTCAACGCTCACACAAAACATTCTAAAATATGCATCAGTATTCGTGGTTTCGTTTTTTTTAGATTTGCGTAGTTTCTTCTTCATGTGCTGTGTCCCTTCAGGACGTAGGCGATCAAGGACCTTCACTTGGCTCTGTCTCTTGTCGCTCTCAGTAATTTTTCCTCTTGGTATCTCTTCCAAGCCCGGCTCTGCAATCCATTTTCTCAAGCCCATAAATCTAGAATATAAATGGATAGAAAGTAGCATGGCCATAAAGTGAGGGATCACTATATATTGGTTATAATAGAGAATTGATCCCCCGCTTTATATACACATAATTTTGGTTTTATTTATCAAATTCTGATTAGGTATGAATCCACTTCTCTTTTCTGATTAGCCACACAGGAATGACTTTAGTTTTATTTCTTCTTCTTTATGTGCTGTCGCCCTTCAGGACATAGGCGATCATGGACTTCCACTTGACTCTGTCTCTTGTCGCTCTCAGTAATTTTTCTCTTGGTATCACTTCCAAACCCCGCTCCGTCAGCCATTTGCTCAGACCTAACAAGTACGTCTCGCGCTGCTTTCCCTTGTCTCTTCTTCCATTTATCCGACCTGTGAGTATCAAGTTCTCCGGGCTCTCCTTCCTCATTACGTATCCCAGGAACCTCATTTGTCTCTTCCTCATATTTATTATCAGTTTTCTTCTCGTTTTCATCCTTTCCAACACCTCATCGTTTCACACGCGCTCTGTCCATGGTATCCTCAGCATCCTTCTAGAACCAACTTAATAAAAAATTATCCTAATGTTGGAGAATTTTTGTCTTTATTTTCAACTGAAATTAAAGCCAAAATACGATGTTTAGAACGGTTCATGATTAAACATAATAAGCATTCATTGTCTCTTATATTTAATGCGTAGAAAATTATCTGCTGCCTCGATTCACTATATATATATATATATATAGACGTACGCCTATGTATGTACATCACTTGATTTAATCAATCAATTCTATGTACACATGTATCTGAATTAGTATCAAATGCAGATCAAATATGGATCGGAACTCGACAGAATGATAGGATAAAGAACAAAGAGGAAGTGCTAATCAATCTAACATGTTTCGCTTTTATCAAAACTTAATCAGAGAATGAGATATGGAAACCAAATTCTTGTACTTTTATTTTCGTTTTGTTTGATTTGCAACGGTTAGGCCAACTTCATGTGTATTTGACTAGACGAGCATTTATGTAGTTACTAGCAGTATAGCCCGGCGTTGCTCGGGTGGAATGAAAGCTTTAAAACTAATCCATGGTCCTGGAGTTCAGACTCTTTGGACGTTGGCACGAAAGACTAAAAAGCAATAGTTGTTTCCAGTTAAAGCGAAACCGTAGACTGAAATAAAAATGAATGCATGTAAGTCAAATTTTGATTTCCTGGTATCGATATCAAATAAGTTTTTTTCGTCGTAAACTGAATTTTGAAGGCTAATTAAGTCCTCTGAGTAAATGGTAGCATGGCTGAGACTAAGAACTACAATTATACCTACTTAGAGCCAAACCCGAAGCCAAATTTAAAATAAAAGGGCTGAAAAAAATACAGACATACAGGCAGATAAACAGACACACACACAAACATCTTGCCTCTTATATATATACATTATCGATTTTTTGTACTATTGTAAGAACTGCAATCTTGAAACTTCTGAATATCGTTTCTTATGTCTTTGTCTATGAGTGTATCAAATTTGATTAAAATCGGACCACTCGTTCTATAACCTGATTTTTTCGATTATCGATTTTCGATATTTATCGGGGGTACCTCGATACGAAACGTAGCTAAGAACACTCGCAGACGCTTATAGTACAACTGTGTAAATTTTCAAGAAAATCGGTTCAGCAGTTTCGGAGTGTATAGGTAACGCACACACACACACAGACACACAAAGTTTCATTTATAAATAAGTTTAGATCTAATTCTGTTCTTGTCTATTTTCAGAACTTAGAAATCTATCTAAGTTTAATTTAGTACAAGACAAGCTCACTGCTATTGGTCACGCAAGATCAAACTTGTTACGCTAGTAATAATTAGCAAAGAAATCTTGGTATCAATTACTCCACAGTGGCAGAGGTGTTTCAATCTTGGTTCGGCAAAGTTCAAATTTACATTTTTCTCTTGAAACGTGATTTTATTTTATTCATGAAGTAATTTTTTCTTTTTTTTTTTTTTGCAATCGTATTTTAATACTGGCGACCGCAAGTGACCTTTCAGATTTTCCTAATCGAAGCTAAAATCGATTTCTTTTGACATAATTGAACTCTCATTTCGAAATCAAAGCAAATGAAGGACACATATTTTGCTCCATTCGAAACTCGTAACAAAAATAAAGTTAATCCCGAAAACATCTGCTCCGTTTTTTTCTACATCAGCACACATGATTATTCCTGCATTCCAATCACACATCAATAACAGTTATTCCCTGACCAATGAAAATAAGCTTTTACACGGATTTTCAAATACACAACATTTTCATAGATGGCCAAATTAATTGATAAATTAGCAAAATTAGGCATTATCATGTTTTAACAATGTCAAAATTATTGGATTGAAACAAAAGGTCGTAGCATTTATCAATAGTTGGCATTTGAACAAGTGATTTCGTTTCACACCTGACATATATAAATATTCTGAAAGCTGAACTTTTAACTCATCTTTTTATACGACCCGTGTGTATATTGTGAATTTTAACTCTTCTTACGCTAAAAGGGAAAACGGAGGAAAATAAAATGCGTTTTCATCATCAGTTGTTCTTTTGTTTTCTGAAAGAAAGAAAAAATGCAGAATAAACAGCAAAAATGATCTATGCCGTTTATAGAGATGGTGCCGTAGCTGAGATTACTGTTGGTATGTGGTTCCGTAGGTTCAGAGATGGAAATTTTGATCTGAGAGTTACAGTAAGTTTGCAGACGTTTATAATAGCCAAATCAAAACGCCGATTAAAACTAATCATGACGTATCGCAGAGATACTGCCCGTAAATCAAATATGAACGGTGAAAGTACTTGAATACGTAAATCGCCATGAGCTTAGATGACTATTGAATTAAAGGAAAAATAGATTGCATTTTCATTTGTAATTCTATCCTCAAATGTAACGAAAACAATGACAAGTATTAAAATATGATTTTCTTTTTTTACAAACATTTGGAGCAAAACAGGTACTTGGAAAAACAGAGAACGCTGGTTTGCCCCCGAAGAAGGTAATGCTGTGTATCTGGTTGGATTGGAAAAGAAATGTATATAATGAACTCTTTTTGTCAAGTCATACGTTGAATTCAGCCAAGTAGTGTTCCCAATCAGACTGATTAATGGCGGCAATCGAAGAATAAGCGCCCGGAATTGGCCAGTCGAGTTTCGTCTTACACCAAGACAATACCTGACTTGTTGTCAGTTCTCAAACCATACTCACCTGAACGTTCATCGCTTAATGGAAAGAAATCTGAGAGGATAGAATTATGAAGCTACCTTAAAAATTGGAAAAAATAGTGAAGCACTACGATACATCGAGGGTTGAATAAATCTATGTTCATATATTTATGTCAGGTCTTTGAGATTTACTTAAAAATCCAATACTTCCTATGCTAGAGAGAACTAAAACATTAAAAACAAGTGGAATATGAGAACAGAAGTGGGGAAAATGAGGGATTAAGTCATTGTGTCACTATTGAAAATGTCGGATGTCTCTTCAAAGGTTCAAATTCAATATGATCTCAAATTCAGTAACTGCAATGTTCCCGTGACCATCAAAATTTGTTACTGTACAAATATTAATGCATTTGATGAATAAATTCTATCCTACACGATATCACTATTTACTTAAATAGATATTACTGTTATTTCAGCTCGACTAGCGACATTTGATACTAGTTGTCAAGCAGCCACACATGTGTGTGTATGTCTGGGATTAAAAACCGAATGAAAGCTAATCATTACCAAAAGCGTTTTGTCCTCCGATAGACTTTATCAAGGCAAATGCAAGGATTTTTATTTTTTAACAAGTATTTGTTTATAAAAAGTAAAAATGTTAGATTTTCAATTTAAAGAGAAATGCATCGCCTACGAAAAGTTTTCCTTGTTTTTTTTTCAGATACATTTTAGTTATATCTGAAACTTAACACACACAGATACACGCGCATATACACACCGTCTACCGGTCTGCGAATTCGAGAAAACTTGATGAAGAAAATGTGCCGACCCTACAACGAATAGACGAAAATAGCAATTTTAAAAAATGGGGAGTTATAATCAAATGCAGGTATCCACTAAAATATATATATGGTAACGAGTTAGAACAACAGAGATCGCGAGGTATTATGGTGACTGTTGTAAGGATAGTTTTTTTAAAATAATCATATCGCCTCAAGCAAGGCTTTTTACTGTCACTGTTTTGCAGGGGGTTATATAGGAGGTAAGTTGAGAAGGAATGACAGGTTATAGAGGGTGTCAGGAAGTAGGTAAGAGAAGGATAAGAATACTGATGAGAGTGGAGTGGACGGAGAAAGTAGCATTAGAGAAGGATGAATTTGGCCATAAGGTGAGGGGTCAGTTTATGTATTGATTGTAATGTAGAATCGATCCCCCACTTTATGTTTACATTATAATTTTTTTTATAATTATATCGCCCCAAGCAAGGCATTTTACTGCCACTGTTTTGCAGGGGGTTACATAGGAGGAAAGTTATGAGAAAGAGTGGCAGATTATAGTGGGTGTCAGGAAGTGGGTAAGAGAAGGATGAGAATACTGATGAGAGTGGAGTAGACGGAGAAAGGAGCATGAGAGAGAGGATGCAAGTTAGTGAGATAGGAGATGACTACTGAATTTACATTTAAATTCTTGGACATTGTAGCTGTCAGGGTAGCAAGTAAACGGAAGGGAATTCCACAGGCGGGAAGTGCGAGAAAAGAAGCTGATGGAGTAGAATTTGTTTACATTTTATTGGTTTCACAGTAAAAGGGTGGGATCTAATTTGCTAATCTTGTGGCTCGAGTAAATTTATATATATGGGGTACCAGTGAGCTAAGTTCATCGGAACAGAAGCCGATAGTAAGTAAGAATGTGTAGTTTTGGGGTAAGGAATACTTTGGTATGTTTTGCATCAGTAATTGTGGGCTAAGTAAGTTTAACATAAAACAGATAGAAGATCAGCATTTCCCTGTCCTTATTTTTAGCCTTTGCCACATTTGTGTAGTATATCAAAATGAATATTGTATCTATTAAAAACAACGTTTGAAGTATATATATCAGACAGATATATCATCAAATCGTAAAACGGCGCCCGCTATCACTTTAAAAAAGAGGCGAAAAAGCTAAATCCTACTACCGCGCACACTTATATAAACCATAAACACACACACATATACATGAACTAACCCACCCAGAGGCGCGCGCGCGCGCGCACACACACACACACACACACACACACACACACACACACACGCACACTACAATTAACGACAGCAGTAGCAGCGAAAAGGACCATTCGTTTAAAGTCATGGTCTACCAGCAGACGGACGTGAAATCAAGCTTTCCTTTATTATGCTAAACGCATTGTTATAGCCATTCAAATACCTACCCATACACCATATATATATATATATATATATATGAAAAAAACTGTCGCTTCTGTATGTTGGCTCCAATGTTATATTGTGAATAAATATAGCATACCTCAAAACTATGCTTTATCATATATCCATATCTATGAAAGTGACGTGGGTGGACGTTGTGTAAATATTTGTTTGTTTGATAGATTCAACTTAGCGTCTGCATTTTGTGGTCTAGATCGACGGGAGTCGCGCTCAGATGTAGATCAAAATTTTAGGACGCTAACGCACTTTGAAAATTTTCAGGAAGCCAAAATTAGGGGTAGAAAAATATATATTATCACCCCACAAAGTGAGGGATCAGTTTATGTATTGATTATAATATAGAATCGATCACCCCACTTTATATTGTCTACATCTATATATGTTGCCTCTCCTCCTCCCACCCTAATCCAATAGACATTCTACATTGTTATCTATATCTATAAAAGTGACGAAGGTGGACGTTGTGTAAGTATTTGCTATGGAAATTCATCATATGTTTTTATTCTTATTATTCCTTAAACTACCAGAGTTAAACCGGGCTAAATTGCTAGTATATATATATGACTTTAACTATATGAAGATTTGAGATAATTAAATCAAATTATCACTGTCGATGCTCAGTTTCTTCCGTTTTCTAATTGGAAATCATTCTGAACCATTTTTAAGCACTACGCCCCCCCTATCTTCATCTTCATTTATTATACAAGATGCTTCTACTGTTTTTGCTCCAAGCTTACGTTCATGCAAGAGATGGAACCGTGTGGATGTCTCATTACTATTGTAGGTATATTCTCCGATTACGTACCAGTAAATGATGTGCATATATTTCCTGTTCTACGAACTATTTAAATTTTCGAACGTGTATTCTTCTCTTCTAGTCCTGTCTTGTCTCATTTTACTTGAGGAAATAAAAACGGGAAATTAAGTTTATTTACCCTAGAAATGTCGTGAAAAACCCAGTGTAGCATTTTGAGAGTTATGGGATTAGTCATTAATATGCATGATGTTCTATTCTTCAACCGTAAAGACGACATTTCTTCGGACGTGTTACGATGCGTTAAAGCTAATAAACAGGAACTTTAGAAAAAATTTACCACAGAAAGTGTTTTCACCAGGCGTTTGATTAAATTTTATCAAGTCTTGTTGTGTAGTGAACTGTGTAAGAAATTCTTCAATAACTGACACTCATGTTTCGTTTCTCTATTCCTTTTCGTGAAGACAAAGATTTCAAGAGGTGGGGAAAAAGGGGAGGCACTGAGAGAATAAGAAGCAGAATGGAGGGGGATGGGGTAAAAGAATCAAAAAGAGAATGAAAACAAAAGAGGAAAGAATGGAAGAATGTTGAGAAGAAAAAGGAAAACGAAAAGAGTGAAAAATAGGAAGAGGAAAAAAAGAGTTTATTGGGGAGGCGAAAGAAGGAAGGAGAGGAAAAATAAAAAAATTTAAGAAAAAAAAAATGAAAGAACAGAGAAAAAGAATCAAAGAAAAGGGAGGGAATAAAAAGAAAGTCGAGAAAAAAAAAGAAAGAAACGTGAAGAAAGAAAATTAATAAACATCAGTTAGCTCATTCAAGTGATGATCCCTACAAGTGAAAAGTATTAAAAAAATCCCGAAGTTTAATATAAAAATAAAATCATCAAATTCAATTATTACAAAAAGATATCTTTGAATCTTTCTTTTTTTTTTTTTGCCAGAGATAAAACAAAAGTGGTGTTTTTTTTTTCTTTTTTCAGATAAAAAATCCCAAAGTCCTAAAATGCTAAAAACATTATTTATATTTTTTGAAAATAATTCATTAGCCTTCCAGGATTTATTTGTATAATTTAACTAATTAATTTAATTTAACTCTTTTCTATTGCTGGTGTTGTTTTCTTAACATTTCTTGATGTATGCTACAGCTTTCTGCAAGTGTAGAATTCGGAATGGAAATGCAGGTTTCTTTTTTACAACACAAAATAGACACCAGCACATCAAACAAAAGAAGTCGGAAATTTGTGTCGATCGTAAAGAACAGAAGTCTGTTATCTGAAAAAAGAGATTATTGACTTATTTTTGATAAACGAAGCATTCAAATTAGAAATTATTCACCTTTTTACCTTGGAAATTCGAAAAAAGAAAACAATCAAAATTTTGAGTCTGGAAAACGACTTCTAGATGAGCTGTAATCAGAACTGTACTTCATTTTTTTACGTTTGCATTTTAAATTCAGCCCGACTTACCTGTTGCAGAAATAAACAGAGGAAAAACTTCTGTTCATGACATTTGAAGAGTCACAGAATTCCGAAAGTAAAATAAAAAAGTGAATAAGAATAAAAGAGAAGGGTGAATACTTAAGAAATCAACCAATAAGTGATGTAAGTGTTGGTGCGTTTCTTATTGGGATTGTGTAGTAAGAAGTGTAACGGGGGAAATCGAACCAATCATCAAAATACAATAAATACCAATGCACAGAGAAATATCGAACAAAGTCAAACCTTCAAGCAGTAAAAAGAATGAGCTTTCCTGGATACCAAGCACATTTTGCCGTACATGCTAGAAACGTTAAACATGCAATGGATGGGCATTTGATTATTTTGGTTTACGTTCTTAAATCTGTTTTTATGAAATGATGTTCCGTCTCGGGTTGTATTCACTTTTTAAAGGAACACGTAGATAAGAAATGGTAAGATCATTTTTGAAAATATCTATTGAAATTAAATTCATGATTTCTATAAAAACATTAATGAAAATCTTAAAGCCAATAAAATACAAATTCGTTAAATATTCAATTTTAAGGTTTTAAGATTCTAGAAGATTTCTATTTGTAAAAGATTTCAGAAATTAGAAAGTAAATGAACTTAAAGCATCAAAAAATTTCGCAAGCCAAGAGAAAAAAACGAAATCATTTTTATTAAATAAGCGTTTAAAGTCACGTTTAACGTTTATTGAATTATTTAGCGTGTTTTTAAGAAATTATATTTGATTAAAAATTTGAAAAAAAAATCCTATAAGATTGATATCAGAATTTTAAGAGGGAGGCCAAAAAATGTGTAGTTAGAAATCTTAATTGCAATCGCTCTAAGCGTGCATTGGCAATTGAGGTTTCTTTCCGACATTTCCAGTTAGATTTCGACTGGGCGGTAATTGGCATCCAGGTTCCAATGGCACAGTTCTGATTCGCGCAATATGCATGCAGTGCTGATATTTGCAAGGGGGTAAGTATCAAAAATAAGTATATAAAATGAAATATATACAAGCTGTAGCGACGGCCCAAGCGAAAGCATTAGGGTGGAGAGACCTGAATAAATACCCCAGCTGAATAAATTGACGACCTTGATTCGCGCCCGAAAATGGAGAAGGAGAGAATAGAAGAGGAAAAGGGTAGAAAAATGGAGAAAAAAAAAAATGAAAAAAAAATGAAAAAAAAAGGAAAATATGAATAAAAAAAAAAGAAGAAATATTATGGTAGGAGAAAATA
>JBBBDQ010001220.1:3440000-3445000 GCA_037127315.1 Ascarosepion bandense | reverse complement strand
CGCCGTTACTATCTCACCTGTACTTTGGCACCATGGCTGTAGGCTTTGGAAAATTTCTTCGTTCTGGGCGGGAAAATGATCCAAGACAGACGAACGTGGTCAATAGAAGACTTAGAACTAAGTCATGTTTCTCAAACTCGAAATTATTTACCTAAGCCGTGAATCACGTAGAAAATTAACACGTAATATATATATATATATATATATATATATATATATATACTCATGTGAATTAATAAATATACATATGAAAATACACGCGTATAAAAATATCATTCAGGTGTTAATAAAATAGTGCTCAATGTAGTATAAACAGAAGTATTAATTACATATGAGTGAAATGATATATATATATGTTATGGAAAATACCGAAGATTAACGAAGTGGTTTTAACAATCGACATATTGAAACTATTTGTTTGAACATTACTTTTAGTCGATACTCGTATTTGAGTAAATATTCTGGTTTTAATCAAACAGAATATTTATTTCTACCGGCCTGATTATTTACTATAAATTTTGTACGAAACTGTGCGTCATTCGGCAGGATTCGAACCTGCGATCCCAATCAACATATGGAAAGATACCAATTGATCTGCCGCGTCTTAGACCACTTGACCATGCATGATACCACAGTCCAAACGAAGTCAAATCAAGCCTATATAACACAATTTTCGATTCTACACAAATAATTACGTTGATAGGGGTCGCAGGTTCGAATCCTGCCGAATAACGTATATTTTCATACAAAATTTATTGTAAATACTCAGGACGGTAGAAATAAATATACTGTTTGATTAAAAAAAACAAAACAATATCTACTCATATACAAGTATCGGCTAAAAAATAATGTTCAAACAAATAATTTCTATATATATATATATATATATATATATATATATATATATATATATATATATAATTTCAAAAAACAAATATTACTTTATCCAGACAATTAAGAGAGAGTAGATGCATTTATAGCGGGTTAGACTCAATTTATATATATATATCATTCTATAACTTTTGCAACACTTAAATCGCCTGATGAGGCAATATTTATAGTATTGAAACACGATAGCTCGTGTGTCGCGGTGAATAATGTTTTTATTGTAAATACCAATAAAAAAAATATTTCTATAAATTTGGCTCTTCTACGCATAGATCACCTGTAAAATGTAAATGCTACGAAATGTAGATTGTTATTCCATTAGTTCTTACTATTACTAATATATATATATATATATATATATATATATATATTACGGAAAATCACGAAGATTAACGAAATGGTTTTAACAACCGACATATTGAAATTATTTGTTTGAACATAATTTTTAATCGATACTCGTATTTGAGTAGATATTCCGTTTTTTTAATCAAACAGTATATTTATATATTTATTTCTCCCGGCCTGATTATTTATTAATAATTATTAATAAATCGTAAATATGTCATTATAATATGCTAATCACCTGAAGATTGTGATGCTTTTTGTTGTGAGTAAAACATAGGATAATATATATATATATATATTTGCTCCGTTATGCAACATTCAGCACTGTTCCATTCACACCTGATAATATTTGCATATTGATGTGTATACACACATCCGTATCTCGTTATTTAATATTTATGATTGTTATGGTGAAACAAACCTATTCTATAGTGAATATAGTCTCCCACCTAATTTAAGTAGGAGCAACAAGGGGAACTTCATCTGTCTCTTCCTGATGCTCATTATTAATTTCCTTTTTGTTTCCATCATTTCCAAAACCTCATCATTGCTCACATGCTCGATTCATGATATTCGCAGCATCCTTCTGTAGAACCACATTTCCTGGGACATGCAAGGAGGAAGGAGGGCTTGGAGAACCTGATACTAACAGGCCAGATAGAGGGAAAAAGAGACAGGGGAAAGCAAAGATAACATATGTGAAAGAACTAATCAGGTGGATGATGGAACGAGGGTTGCATGATGGAACAGGAGAAGGCGTGATAAGAGCCACCGGGGATAGGGAGACGTGGTAAGCCATGATCGCCAACGTCCTGAAGGGACCGGGCTCATAAAAGAAAAAGATCCACAGGCGTACATGTGAGCTTCTATATTATAATCAATATATAACCTGATCCCTCATTTTGTGGCTATGCTACTTTCTATGCATCTATATTCTAGATATATGGGCTTGAGCTAGTGGATGGCAGAGCGGGGTTTGGGGTTTGGGTGGTGTCACAGGAGAAGGCGTGCTAAGAGCCACCAGGGATAGGGAGATGTGGAAAGCTATGATCGCCTACGTCCTGAAGGGACAGGGCATATAGAAGAAGATATATGCCAACTGTTTATAAGAAATTATAATGTGGTTATAAAATGGGGGATCATTTCTATATTATAATCAATATATAAACTGATACCTCATTTTGTGGACATGCTAGTTTCTATACATTTATATTCTAGATTTATGGGCTTGAGCTAGTGGATGGTAGAGCGGTGTTTGGATGGTGTAACAGGAGAGGGCGTGCTAAGAGCCACCAGGAATAGGGAGACGTGGAAAGCCATGATCGCCTACGTCCTGAAGGGACAGGGTACATAGAAGAAGTAAGGGTCGATGTTGGACGATAGTAGTCGACAGTTAGTTAAATACGGAAGTAGTCAGCGACCTGGCAAGATTACACTGCGTAATACATATTATATCAAGTTCCTGACGTTTTGTACGTCGAAGCTATTAGGACCGCCTTTAGCCTAAATACTAGCCTCCACTCTGAAAATAACTCCACAACAATAATATATATTAATTTCATATTAATAATAATACTAAATAACAGGACAAGAGCATATTTAATTTTATAGATAATAATTGAGCATTTGGCGTATGTGGATAAACCAAATCATTTCTATGAATCGAACAGCCAGACATTAGGCACATATGATTTGATTCTAGTGGTGATATATTGTGTAGAACCTACCACAGTTTTCGGATAAACCGAATACAAAGAACCGCGAACGGGTGTTGGAGGCTCATCCCTTGTTCCCTGTTTGGGATGTGGTTTCCGGCTTTCTCTTTTCCAATCTTTTCACTTTTCTTTTTTGTTTATTTTTTTCAATTGGAGTAGATAGACTAAACTATCACCCGGTTCACACTCCACCCACGTCTATTGAACAGGTGAAGAGGCTCATCCCTTGTTCCCTGTTTAGGATGTGGTTTCCGGCTTTCTCTTTTCCAATCTATTCACTCTTACGTATCCCCCTGCGCACCAGTGGCCTTGCCGCATTGCTCGGGGTGATATGATTAAAATATATATATATATGGTGTGCTACAAAGTCGCCAAATATCCAATCTCAGATTTTAACTCTGAGTTCTTCTTCACCTACACTGGTTGTCAAAAAAAAAAAAAAAAAAAAAAAAAAAAAAAAAAGGAAAAAAGAAAAAAGAAAAAAGATTTAAAAGGGGGGCATAAATAATGCAGTCTACTTTACTATTCAAGTCGTGGCTGAGGTAAGACGAAGCATTGGATACGATAATGGCAGTTGCACATGTAGGAGGGTAACTAACTCGACAGTAATTCGAACTCTGATTTCTGATTTCTGATTTCGTTTTCCTAGTTCGTATCCATTCAACCATCCGCACACACACACACACACACACACACACACACACATATATATATATATATATGGGATAATGATATATGCATATCTATATGAAGTTTTTATACAACAAGAACAGTTTTTGAAAGAAAAGATGGATGACAAAATTGTAAAAAAAGAATTTGTGATGTGTTTCATCTGTCATGATTTTGTCGGACTGTTTTTGTTGATGTTGCTGTTGACTACGCATGTGCATGGACGAGAAACGCTGGAAGTTTCAAATTTTTTTAAACAACTTTTTTTTTAATCTAGACACATTTATCTATATTATTCTTTTTATCATCTTTGTTATAATATCGTACATTATGATGAGAGAAAATCTACTCAATATATACATATATCGCTCATTCAGTGAAATGAATTAGAGCGCTCTAGCTATTGGGCACATATAATGATATGCGCTAAAAAGTCTGCCTACTTCCATCGAACGCCTATAGCCCAGGGGTAGAGTCGCCGACTGACGCCATTTCGGTCGGGTTTCAATCCTGGGTAAAAAAGCAATCGGAGTCTAACCGTACTGATGAGCTGTGATACGGCGAAACAGATCTGTCTGCGGATGACAATATATATACACTGTTAAATATAAGAGACAATGAATGTCTATTATGTTTAATCATGAGCCGTTCTAAACATCGTATTTTGGCTTTAATTTCAGGTGAATATCAATTGTGATATTGTTTCGTGCCATATTTGATGCTTTTTCAGGGGTTTTACTGATAAAAGGTATTTTGGAAAGCAGATTTTGTATCGTAATTTGCTCGATATCGGGATGGAGATAAAGCATTGATAAGCACAAAGAGTTTGTGACTTCAACTGAGCAGATTCGTGCCAACTTCGAAGTTTTGGGAGAACACCATTATGATTTTCTCGCACCTCAGGGCGATTTGCAAATAGTCCTGATCTGTGAAAACATTATAACGGTGTCCTCACGAAACTTCGAATTTGTCATGAATCTGCTCATTTAACGAAGAAAACTATTTGTACTTATATATATATATAAAGATATTATAACTCTACTCGTGTCGAAAAACCTTCCACGAATCTACGAAGAAGGGGAAAAATGGTTCTAAAAAAGAAAGAGCTAAATACATGAACATCAGTCAAAAGGGTTTGGGCAGTCAGCACATAGCCGAAAGAAAAAAAAACCGACACGAGTAATCAACTAACAAAAACCGCTCAATACTTAGGTAAGTCTGTCTGGCTCACTAGGTATCTTTTACTTATATATATATATTAAATAGGATAATACTTGCATGAAACATAAATCAGATATTTTTATTTTTTTTAGAGAACGCGCAAACTTTTGACGGACCGTTAGCAATTGCTTCAGTGCCTTCGTTTTGTGGTAAGTTTTGTTT
>JBBBDQ010001220.1:3392500-3435000 GCA_037127315.1 Ascarosepion bandense | reverse complement strand
TAGAGAACAGTGAGTTACAGTACGAATACCGTAATAGATCCGTAATTTACCGAGAGATAACGAAGTTACTGAGAGAATACCGCGTCAGTAGTCACTCAGCCAGAATACTATTACACGGATATACTAATTCCAGCATATCTTCACTTCAGAGACTATATATATATATATATATATATATATATATATATATATTCCTTACTAATAGTATTCCTGGATTACTAACCTGCGTTCTTTACGTTTAATATAACTAATTTTTCTATCTCAACATCTGTTTTGTTGTTCATTATTTTGTGCGGTTCCTCACACCGAATCCACAACAGATATTGACTGTCTAGATTTATGAATCAAAACTTTAAAATCTTCAGCACTTTGTCTCTTGTTCAAAATATAATCTTAAGTTTTTAATTAGATGAACCATTTTTAACAGTTATTTATATTCTTTTAGTATTTTATTTTTTAATTTTAGTTGCTTTACCTTGCAATTATTCAGACCATCATTTTATTGTCATTATTTAAACTGACCTTCAGTCTACTGCTAAATCTGTTGTAGATCGGCTGACGGAAACGAACCTCCCAATGTGAAAAAATTCCAATTTCACAGACAGTTCATTCTTTACCTCGGATCTGTGCTGTTTATTAATAGATTAACATTAATGATCGTAGATTAACATTAATGATCGTAGATTAACAGTCTGTGTCATAAAAATAAATAATTGCGATGAGATATAAATGAAATTCAGTTTAAAGAACAATTATTCATAATAGATGGCAAATCTTTTTTAAAGGTTTTACAAGTGAATGTTTTTCACAAATTACTTCTGCATTTTAAATCCACGTTTAAAGAAATATAAATACATTATATTCACTGGGTTTTTTTTTATTGATCTCCGTTTTCTGCTGTTAAATGACAAGAATAACTGTTTATGAATTGGAATTATCTAAAAATAATATTTACACTGAGATGTTGACATGACTCTAGGAAAGGTTAGAGAAGCTTTGGAAACTTCCAAGAAGTAAGGAGAAAAAGAATCAATAATTATCCTACCCGAAAGCGGTTATTGTAGAGTGATGGCTAGAAGTTTAGTTTTGCGACCATTTCTCCATTCATCGAGTGTTCTACGTATTTATCCTTGCCTCAATATAAACTTAACTATTTGTTATTATGAAGAATTGGAAAAGTTTTCGTTTCAGGTGAAAAATAGTAAAATATCTGAAAATAATTGACATGACTTAAAATATTTTCCCACTATCCAGACAGAAAATGCATGGAGATTAAAATTGAAGATAATCTGGTTTTCACACATCAGCCCATGCACACGTTCATGCATTCTTAATTCATTCCCATCGCAAGCTCACACATATGCATACCACTTGTACTAGAGTATCTTACTAGAGCGACTTGTAGACACGTCCACGGGCCAGGCTGTTTTAGGTTTGGGCAAGAAACACAAAGACACATGTTTGGCAAGGCAAATTGGGTTTTACTGAACATGCGGTTAGTTCATTGTTCCTAGGAAACAAAAAAAGAGAAGCTATGACAATCAAAATAGGTTGAGGAGAAATATTATACTTGGCTGCAAAGTCCTCCATGCTCTGATTCGTTGGAAGAAGTGTCTTGTGATGAAGTCATCGAATAGTTAGCCGAATCACGCCGCAGAATCTCCGGCTTCTTAACTACTAAATGAACGGATCTCGGGGTGAACTTACTGTTAGAATCGTTTGGTACAATGTCCGGTCGGTTGAGGTGGCCATTAGGAAGAGGAGTATCGTTCGCCAATGAGGTAGATGAAAGCTTTAATCTTTCCGATGGAAACGAATGTTTAAAAGTGCTAAAATTTTTCTTGTCTTTCTCAAGAAGGGAGATTTTTTCCGATTTACGGACGGCGGCTGCGCTGTTGTCTGTCGGTTGCACAATAGAGCCGTTCAGTTTGCTCTTTAACAAGTCGTTGTTGTTAGAGGTGTTCGTGCTGGGTGGGCCGTTACCCGGACCGCGTCTACTGGGCAAAGTGCTGGATCTCTGGTTTACGAGAGCATCGTGTTCTGGGTGACCGTTCTGCAGGTTGCCACCGACGCCACCTCCTCCGCCTCCACCACCGTCCTCCTCCCTTACGACATACAAATTCTCTTGCTTTAAGGACAAGCTGTTCCTGTTGAAATAAATATCGCACTTACTGCGCAAGTCGGCCTTATAGTCACGCGACAGGGTCGATTCCCTGGATTCGGATGGGGCGTTCGGTTCGACGACCGCGGTCGTGTTGCCGTTCTCGATAATGATATCATGTTCTCGTGGGATCGTGTCCCACTCTGACGATGGGCTGTGCACTTCGGCTGATACATTCTGCGATCCATCACGCGGGATGGACGTCATAGAAGAAACACTCAGGCAGGGATTGTCTATTCCTTGTCCAGAATCGATCGAATCCGGTACGTAAAGGTCAGCGTTGATTTCCTGCGTTTCGATCAGGTCTTGACACAGGTCGATCTTTGCCGGAGGTTCGTCGTCTTCAGAAGCGCGGTTTGCCGATTCATCAAACGTTACTCGTGCCATTCCCGCCTTGCGAGCTTTGTTCATCTTTCGTACCAGGACTCCATTGGGCATGGCACTTTCCTGCTCGTCTCTCGGATGTTCCGCGATGGGCGGCAGCTGCGATATGGTCTCCTCCTCTATAGTACCCACAGTATCTGTGTCGCAGCAGTCGCTATTCGTGGACATACTCGGAACCGAGCCATGGTGACGCCTCTTCTTGCGTCGATGCAATTCGGCCAATTCTATCTGATCGAAGCTCGGGTTGCGTACGATATGATCGCTCGGGACCATGAAGACAGGGTGACCGGCAGACACGTAGTCCAGGATCCTGAAGCGCCAACTTTGTTTCAGCGTCAGCACCGACCAAAGAGCTACCCAGAGGACCATGTATATAACATCGATAACAACGCAAATCAGGACAAACCTGCTTTGCGTGAATCGGTACACGTTTACCAGGTCGTAGATAATAGGTCCTTTACACAGGGCTAGAAACACCAGACTGACCATTGCACAGGAATGTGGAATGTAACCCTGGCACGTCGTCGGACTGATAGGAAAATAGTCCTTTCCGAAGGCTGGATGGTGCCTTTGCAACACCAGTCGAAATTTTTCCTCAAAGAAATGCAGTCCATATTCAAATATAGTAATGGTGGAGATAATGAGAAAGAAGCCACCAACCAAATAAAGAATAATGACGGCACACGATGGTAGAAGCAGTGGAATTTCTGGGTACGCCCAGTGATTGAAGGATAGCTTATATAAGATACTCATCCCGCAGAAAGTAAAAAGCGAGTGTACTGTTAACCAAAACAGTTGTAGAGCAAAGATGCAACTGAGGACTTTGTTGGTGTACCAAAAGATGGCTGAGTAACGCGTAGAGAAAGCGAAGAAAGCGGAAGTAAAATAACAGAAATTGAGTGAAACCGGATGTTCCGGCAACAGTAAAATATGGCTGCCGACGAAATGTGTAATGTTCGGTCCAGCTGACAAATTAGCGATTGGACGGGTGATTCCCGAGTAGATCTTTCTGGGATGAAACAAAAAGTCTAACTCTGTTGTCCAAATGGATTCTGTAAAGAAAGAGAAAACAAAGATGAATAAAACGGATGGAAAACAAAACAAAATAAAAAGAAAACACAAAATTTAAACGAGAATGTGCTAAAATTTAAAAACATTTTCGTATTTGGAATAGGATGCAATTTGTATGCAAAAATTTCTATTGGTAAACAAGCTTCCAACTGTATATATTCAATGTAGTTTTTAAAAAAAAATAGTACTGGAAACTTTTGCTGATTATCGGGACGGTACTATAAAATAAAACTACAATACATATAAATTCGGTATTTAATCTCCTTCAAAGTAGCCACACACTTTATCCAGTATTGTTTTCAAGCCACACACTTTATCCAGTATTGTTTTCATTGATGGAAGTATTCATGGAACTTTTTTTTGGAATCGCGATCGGCAACCTTGTCTCATTCTTTTGGATTTCTTCTACATCTTGAAATTTTGTTCCATTCAAGTGGGATTCGATTTTTAGAAAGATGAAAATGTCAGAAGAGGCGAGATCTGTGAAAAATGGTGATTGTTGAGCCTAGAGAATGTTGTGGTGAACCCAAAACAGCTTCACTAGCCTTTGTCACTGATGGAACCTCTGTGGAGTGGCGAGACAGCCGCATTCTACACACTTTCTTTGCTGTAAACAATGAGAAACAATGTCATAACTTGGTGCGCATGCGCGACAGTTTTCAAAGTTGTTCTGTGCTAAGCAGCTTCACTGTACATATTTTAACTACGTTATCCTAGTAACAGTCTGATATTTTTTTTTATCAGACCTCGTATAAGGCCAACTGAAAACAAAAACGTACATTATTCATGACAAAAATAAGGTAAAAGAATTCATTAATCGTCATCAATAAAAATGTCCAGTAATTTATGTATTATTTGGTAGGTAATATAAGTTCCAAGTAAGGACTGAGGATTTTTTTAATATAAAGCAAAATCATTATCGTTTTTTAATGTATGTGGAATGTTATACATTCGTCAGTGCGTGGTGGTGGAGTAGATATCGGCCCGGAACTAGAAATCGGGGAGCCGAGTTCGAATTCCAGTCGAATTCCTTGCATTCATTTACGTACAAATACCTTTGGGAAAGGTATTAATCAGTCTCTTCCCTCCAGTTATGAGTAAAATAATAGGACAGATTGGGTTCTATAGCCTTGGCTGGCAACCAGTCTACCTCAAAACGTAATGGCAACTTACTGCGGGATAATCTTCTGCCCAGTCATCATGTTTCTTTCGAGACATGATCGCCCAAAGCGTGTATCGCGTATGGCACTTAACTGACTGAGTGAATATAATAGTTGAAAACATGATTAAGGCTTCTACTGAGCATAAAATGGGGGATCAGTTTAATATTGTTATGAAATAATAAACTGATCCCCCACTAATTACTACTGAATAATATAATAAATCTCTTCCACCTCTGGCTGGTAACCAGTCTACCGCTGGAAGCAATGGCAACCTACTTCGGGATCGTCTTCTGCTAAGTCGGTCATGTCTCTTTTCCAGACATGATCGTCCAAGCGTGTATCACTTATGGCACTAAACTGACTGAGAAGAAGATACATTCTTCATAACCTGAACCTTTAGAAATCGTGCAACTCGGGAACAGAACGTTTTGCACGTTTTGCATTTGTATTTTCTCTCTGAATTTCTGCTTTCTATTAAGACTGTACTCTTTTTTCCCCTCTTTGAGAGAATAGATGTTTGATTTCGCTAAACAGTTTCTGGCACATCATAAAATATGAAGGCGTGTTTTTATTGCTGTACTTTTAACACAGCTATATTTCAAAATTTTAGCAAAAACAGATTGGAAATATTTTGACAATGTATACTGAAAACGGATGTGCGCTGTGGTGCAGTTGATATCGGCTTGGAACTAGAAATCGGGGAGCAGAGTTCGAATTCCAGTTGAATTTCTTGCATTCACTTACGCGCAAATATCCTTGGGAAAGGTATTAATCAGTCTATTCCCTCCAGTTATGGGTTAAATAACAGAACAGTTTGGGTTCGAGAGTCTTGGTCGGTAACGAGTCTACCGCAGAAAGTAATGGTAACCACCTGCGGGATAATTTTCTGCCCAGTCAGTCATGTCTCTAAAGAGACTTGATCTTCCAAACGTGTATCACGTATGGCACTTAACTGACTGACTTAACTTAATATAATAGTTGAAGACATGATTAAGGCTACTTCTGGGCCTAAAGAGGGGGATCAGTTTTATATTGTTATGAAGTAATAAACTGATCCCCACTAATTACTACTTAACAATATAATACATCTCTTCCCCTTCTAGCTATGAGTGAAATAATAGAACAGATAGGGTTCTATAGCCTTGGCTGGCAATCAGTCTACCGCAGAAAGCAATGGCAACCTACTGCGAGCTAATCTTTTGCCCAGTCAGTCATGTCTCTTTCGAGACATGATCGCCCAAGCGTGTATCACGTATGGCACTTAACTGACTGATACTAAAAACAAAATTGTTTTTAAAAACATAATAAAATAATTAGGCAACTATTCAAACAATATACGTCCAGTAATTATCCAACTGCTCAATATCAGCAAACAAATGGCCAACCTAAAATAATGTCGCCTTAGTCTCCTTCAGTGTTTCTTGAAATCGTACAGATTTATTCCAGCGTTCCTTTCCATTATTCCTATGTCGGATTGCCCTCTGATGCTGCGTTGTGGCCACCATGGATGAATCATGGTGTATCAACAGCAATTTTAGCTTTGAGAAAAGATAGAAATTGCAGGGACTGGATAAGATTCGACCGGTTGGGTTAGGATTAACAGGTCTGGGTAATTCAAAGTTTTGCTCCCCCTCCAACTCTCATCAAAAAAGAAAAAAAAGTGAAAGAAAACTTCCTTCACGATACTTGAAGAACAACTACTCACTTGGTCATTGTGAATGCGATGATCACACAGTACTCAAGCTCACTCTCTGCTATTTCAGTACACATGTTCTTTTCTCAACCATACACAGCAGGGTTCTTAATAACAGTTTGCCGAGCTATATCAAGTACGCACAACCTGTTCTCATGTCATTTAAATAGCCTAGAAACTTTTTCGGACCCTCATCATTCATTTATTTATATACATACTAGCAGTATAGCCCGGCGTTGCTCGGGTGTAATGAAAGCTTTTATATGTATATTATCGATTTTCTGCACTATTGTAAGAACTGCAACCTTGAAATTTCTGAATGTCATTTCTTATGTCTTTGTCTATGAGTGTATCAAATTTGATTAAAATCGGACCACTCCTTCTATAACCCGATTTTTTCGATTATCGATTTTCGATATTTATCGGGGGTGCCTCGACACAAAACCTAGCTAAGAACACTCGCAGACACTTATAGTACAACTGTGTAAATTTTCAAGAAAATCGGTTCAGCCGTTTGGGAGTCTATAGGTAACGGACACACACACACAGTTCCATTCATAAAGAAGTTTAGTTTTCTATACTTACATTCATACCTATATATATATATATATATATATATATATATATATATATATATATATATTAGCTTCATGACAAAATTTTCGTCGTAACTTGCCAAAGATTATTCATAAAAATTCAGAGCATAAAATATTTCTCTGAAATTTTATAACCTTACTTCGCCTTTCAATGAAATGTGTATTCCATCATAAAGAACGATTACCTTTCCTCTATAAATGATAATCTAAAAGAAATAAACAATCGCATTTGCGACGTCATAAAACAAAAGAATTAACCAACCTCTTTGTTTTAATATGTCATTCAAATAAGCCAACTGCTCCCACTAGCATTTTACTGTAGAAACAAAATGCCGGCGTTTCAACAATTCGTAATGTGCTAATCTTAACAAACGAAAACCTCCCACTTGTAAATAAATTTCTGTTAAGTTGTTATATTGTAGACTCTCCTGGACTAATAATTTAATAAATGAATTTAGTGACTCAGTTAAACACGCTTTGGGTGACCATGTCTCGAAATAGATATGACTGACAGAAGATTATCCGAAGTAAGTTGCCATTGCTTTGTGCGGTAGACTGGTTGCCGACCAAGGCTATATAAGCCAATCTGTCCTGTTATTTAACCCATAACTTGGGGGAAAAGACGGATTAATACCTTTCCCAAAAATATTTGTGTGCAAGTGAATGCAAGGAATTCAACTGGAATTCGAACTCGGCTCCACGATTCGATATCCACTGCACCACAACGCACATTCTACGTGACTACGTTGTCGAAAAATTACTTTTAATGTACGAAGCAAAAAAAAAAAAAATAAAGAAAAGTATTTCAATTTTGACAGAGGTTCATTTCCTTAAGTTTAGGTTTCTTGGCTTCTGAGTTTAATAGACTTTAAGTACTCCTTTTAAGTACTCCTTTTAAGTACTCCTTTTAAGTGTTCTCCGCAATTGTCAGTTTTTGGTGTAAGAAATGATCGCCTGCCGGTAGAGAAGAACAGACATGAAATTCAACCAATCGTATCGTGGGAGTAATGGAGAGAGAACTGAATAAGTGGTATTCTTTGTTCCGACATAAGGTCACCGTATGTGGCATAGTTTTCTGCTAAACAGGATACCCAGGGAAGGCAGGGAGGTGAAGAATAAAAAAAGTTATGAATTACCTCAGACCTATATTTTTTCAACAATTGTCTTCATGTCTGCAAACAGGCATTAGTTTCTGCCTTATGTTCGCCATCGAATTGTCTTTCTTATACTTTACACTTGAGCACAGTGCCTTTTATTGCTTCGGTGTCTTTTGACGAAAATTTTATTATTGCATTTAATATAAACTAGCATCATAGCCCGGCGTTACCTGTGCAACTCAGAATATTTTAGTTGTAGGAGAAGATGCCATTTTTTTTAGATATTGTGTTTTTGTTTGAAAAAACACTTTTTAAAAAAAAAAAATTTCTTTTGTTTCAAAATCACGGGCAAAAATATTCACTTTTTTTTGTTGACCAAATTAAATTTTAAAACGTCGGAATAAAAATTAAATATAAAGGCTCATTTTTTTTAATAAAAAATATTTTAGTCACGTTTGACACGTGTGATTTGATTTCTGTGATGTAATTTAGTAACCATCTTAGATCTTAGATGTTTTACCGAGCAAATGTAAACAATCGGTTCCATTGGCCAAAAAGTGCGAAAGGGAAAATTGCTGAACTTAAACTCAAAAATTATGTGTCGACCTGGCTTCCCTGTAGATATGTGTCCCTAGAAAGTTTGAATGGCGTAGCTTAAAAATGTAGGCGTGCATAGGAAATAGTCACACACAGACTCACAGATTGCCTTTTATATATATAGATATACACTGAGACGTATAAGTATTGGATACATGTTATTTTCTGTTATAACTCTAGTTTATGTTCGCCATTTTGCCTGATATTTGGTAAGTAATATCTCGTAAAGTTGTTTTAGTTGTATGCGGAAGGAAAATTAAAAACTCATGGTTGAATCCATTTTTTTTCAAAGTTCAAAATTACCCGATGCAAAAATATTGGATACATGACACTTTTTAAAAAATTTCCAATCGAAACTTTGTATTTTAAAATACTTTAAATGTTCAAATTTTCAATAATATTGGAATGTTATCTCTGACCAATCAGATAAGCACACAATTGCTTACAAGATAGGGCTACTAATCATCTGACTCTTTGAGGTGCTTTCTGAAATTCAAGGACTAAAAATGGCAAATCTAAAGAATTATCCAGAGATATGCGAGGTAGAATCATTGAATGTCACAAAGGAGGACAAGGTTACTGAAGAATTAGCAAAGAAAAAATGAATCTAGCACTAAATACAGTAGGAAATATCATCAGAAATTATAAGAAGTATGGCGACGGTACAGCAAACTTTCCAAGAAATGGAAGACCGAGAAAAATAAGTGAGAGGACTTCAAGGTGGATCAGCAGAAATGTGCTAAAAAACACCTTCATTGCTCGTTCTGGGATTAAAGCTGATCTTGTGGGTGCTGGAATTAATGTAAGTAAGGGTACCATTAGCAGAGCTCTATATCGTACAGTGTTTTCATTCAAGATCACCAAGAAAAGTGCCTTTACTGAAAACCAAACATGTCAAAGACCGATTAAAGTTTATCAAAACTTATGAAAAGAAAGGTATGCAGTTTTAGGAAAATGTAATCTGGTCGGATGAAACGAAATTTGAACCATTCGCAAGGAATACAGCGATAAGTGTTTGGCAAAAAAAATGGCACTGCCATCAACAAGCACAATACCATCCCCACAGTTAAGTTTGTGGGTGGTTCCATTACGATATGGGGATGTTTTTCATCCAAGAGCACTGGTGAGTTACAAGGTATCCATGGTAGAATGAATAGTAGCATGTACAGGGAGATTCTAGAGAAGAACCTTCAGAAATCTGCAACTTCTTTAGGACATGGTCGGAATTTCGACAATGATCCCAAACATACCGCAAAACTTACAAAGGAATGGTTTGAAAATAATGGCATTAGTCCTCTCGATTGGCCAAGTCAGTCTCCTGACTTGAATCCAATTGGGAATTTGTGGAATACTTTGAAGGTTAAAGTTCATAAGCAGAATCCACAAAATATTAAGCAATTAGAGGAATTATGCAAGAAAGAATGGGGTAAAGTAACGATGGATCAATGTGGAAAACTTGTGGCCAACTATAGAAAGCGACTGGAACAAAACAGAGGCTATGCAACAAAATATAAAATTGATGTATCCAATACTTTTGCATAGGGTAATTTTGAACTTTGATAAAAAAGATGGATTCAACAATTAGTTTTTGATTTTCCTTCCACATACAACTAAAACAACTTTACGAGATATTACTTACCAAATATCAGGCAAAATGACGAACATAAACTAGAGTTATAACAGAAAATAACATGTATCCAATACTTATGCGTGTCACTGTATTTGCTATATTCTACATAATGTAGAAAGCGATTGAAAATAATGGAAGCGTTAATAATAAAAAATAACAGAAACCAACTCTGAAGAATCAGTCAGTCAGTTAAGTGCCATATGTGATACACACTTGAGCGATCATGTCTCGAAAGAGACATGACTGACTGTACATTACATTTTTCCGCAGAAGGTTGTCATTACGTTCTGCGATAGACTGATTACCAACCAAAGATGCAGAATCCAAATTGTTCTGTTATTTAACCCATAGCTAGAGAAAAGAGATAGATTAATACCTTTCGAAAGGGTATTTGAGCGTAAGTGAATTCAACGAATTCAGCTGAAGTTCGAATTCGGTTTTCCGATTTCTCGTTCCGAGCCGATATCCACTGCATCGCCACGTAGATTTCTATCGCGATGAAAAAATTCGACACATTCAGATAAATAAAAAAAAAGAAGCATTCTTGATATGGCTTATAGATTATCCGAATGTGTTCGTCTCTGCAGATCATTCGGTCAGTTTTGATTCTATGTCTCAAAAAGAAATCACTTGTACAAATATAACGAAAGTTTTAATCGCAGTGCCTTTTCAGCCATAATTAATGAAACCTTTATAAATGAGGAACTACTGCCCAGATACATAGTTATACATATATTTGGGCAGCAACTTTTCTTTTAAACGTATTTCATTAAAGACGGAAGACAGGGAAGATGTAATTAATTTTGTATTTAATTTTACGCTTTTACGTTTTGCAAGAGTAAGGGACAATAAAAATTATGGACCATTTCTGTATTCCCTTATTTCTTCTAAACGCAAAAACACTGGTGGCATCGGTAACTGGACAATAGCATCCCACGCTGACACATAGATAAAGCTTAGCTTCTCTTTATATGTAACCTCAACTTTCGAGTGCATCGATATGGATTAATGGTTAACAAGCTTTTTTAATTGACTATTACTGTTGATGTTTTAGTTCTATCGTCACTGGGTGCTCCATACTTGTAGCCTTGTGCCAACGATTAGCGAAGCGTAGCAATTTACACTCTTCACAGAACAGAAAAGTTTGAATAAGCACAAAGAAACAAAATTAGTAAGATTGTCTTTTCCATTGTAAGAATCTTATAGAACAACCAGCCAGGAATAAACTAGAATAGAAATTGAGTCTAACTGACAAAAAACCACCAGGGAAGATTGGTAGGTGGTTTAAATAATAACCAGGGAGATTCCATTCTGTTACAGGCAAGTCTATTCTGTAAGCAGTGATTGGCTGATAATTTCAGTGTGTACATTGTCTCCATAAATATTGAGCTCAATATCCACTATTTTTCTTTGGGCCACATTGGGACATGTATTCAGTTTCAACCCTGTTTATTTTTGTCTGCCAACTGGACGCTAGTTGGACACATGAGGAAGGTGAGTCTCACACTCTTGAATATTCACCCTTCTACAGGGAGACAAAAGAAGACCACCATGTTGAAAGTTATTTGACTTCTACATTCATTAGTTCTGTTGTTTGTCATGTTTCAGTATTTGTTGCATTTTACAAAGTTTTCTGGTTTATTCATTTATATAAGCGTCAACCTGATAAACAATGGACTGTGATTGTCCAATTCATGGAAGAAGCGAAAAACTCAAAAGGCAAGTCAAGAGAAATGAAAACTTAAAAATTTAGAAAACGTAACACAGAGACATTTTTTAAAAGTGTTATCAGGTGGAAATATTACTCAATCGAATTGTTTGAGGCTGATTAAAAGAAAAACACTAGCAAACGGCTGTTGTATTTATTTTCATCAAGTTTTAGGGATAAAATTACGAAAAAGATGGATGACGAACCGAAAAAAATGGAAAAACAAAAATTTTATTTCTAGCCGCAAAGACACTGGCGGTTAATAAAGAACAGAACGAATGAAAATGAAGGAATAAGAAAAAGAAGGAATGAAGCCAAAAGAATAAAATACTAAAATGAAAATGAAAGAATATGGGCGGGAACGAATGAAAATGAAAGTATAAAGAAGGAAACGAATGAAAATGCAACAATAAACGAATAAAGATGAAGAATAACTAACAGGAGGATGAAAATGAAAGAATAAAAGTGAAAAAGAATGAAAATATATGCATAAAAATGGAAACAAATGAAAAACAAAGAATAGCTAACAGAAGAATGAAATTGAAAGAAAAAAATAAAAAAGAATGAAAATATATACAGAAAGATGGAAATGAATGAAAAACAAAGAACAGCTAACAGAAGAATGAAATTGAAAGAAAAAATAAAAAAGAATGAAAATATATACAGAAAGATGGAAATGAATGAAAAACAAAGAACAGCTAACAGAAGAATGAAATTGAAAGAAAAAATAAAAAAGAATGAAAATATATACAGAAAGATGGAAATGAATGAAAAACAAAGAACAGCTAACAGAAGAATGAAATTGAAAGAAAACATAAAAAAGAATGAAAATATATACAGAAAGATGGAAATGAATGAAAAACAAAGAACAGCTAACAGAAGAATGAAATTGAAAGAAAAAATAAAAAGGAATGAAAATATATACAGAAAGATGGAAATGAATGAAAAACAAAGAACAGCTAACAGAAGAATGAAATTGAAAGAAAAAATAAAAAAGAATGAAAATATATACAGAAAGATGGAAATGAATGAAAAACAAAGAACAGCTAACAGAAGAATGAAATTGAAAGAAAAAATAAAAAAGAATGAAAATATATACAGAAAGATGGAAATGAATGAAAAACAAAAAATAGCTTACAGAAGAATGAAATTGAAGGAATGAAGAACGGAACGAATGAAAACGTGAAAAAAAACAAAAACAAAACAAAAAAAAAACGCAAAATGATTAAAAATGCAAAGGAATAAGTGGTATTCTTTTTTAATCAGACATAGGGTCACCGTATGTGGCATAACGGATGAAAAAAATAAGAAGAAACAAACAACGGAACTCTTAACAGATTCTCAATTGCTCCAGATGAAAAATTCAAAATAAAAGTTTTCAATCAATGAATCCAAAATAAGAATTTACGCGGAATAAACTGCCATTTTCCTTAATAGCAGTCGATATTTATCTAAAATTAAAATGAGTGATGATAAAAAGAAATATACGCTTATAGTGTGTAAATTTTTTATTTAGAGACTGGATCGACTATGCAGATATCATATCTCAGTTTACCTCATTGGAAGCATTAATAATAACTTGATCGTTAGAATCTGTGTACGCCGCACCTGTGACGATAGATTCTAGTTTCACTTGTAGTAGTTGCGACCCCCAGCAGTGCACATCCTATATAATTAGAGAAAAACATGACGAGCCTACACAACACCTTGCTGCCAGGTTGGGTATGTAGCTTCATGCCCTCCCTTCACACGCAAATTCAACGAGATCTTCTCAAAGGAACTGGAAACAGAGCAATGTCTGATTAGAGGACACCAGTCTTTCACGATCTAATGACGATGTTCTATGGCACCTGTGGAATCAGTTACCGATGCCAGAGAGTGAATAAAAATTATATCCTTGTTGGTCGACGATGATGACAACCGATGCAGTGCAGTGTTGACTGATGTCATGAGCAATACCAGTCTTCAAATGAGACGCAATGTGATACATCATTTGTTGGGCGGTTTACCATATTTATATCAGTCCTACGATCCTTTTCTCACGTCAATTTATGGACGTTCGCAGTTTTCACTTGCCACCGGTATTTGTCCGGAATTCATATGTCCTCGATAAACATTTTGCTGCAATAAAGAACTTACTACTGAAAAAGATCCAATCTTTCTTATTTTAGCAATAATTCCACAGCCAAATAGTGTTAAATACTGATAGTACTCTATAGTTACAACAGAAGTACATCCACAGCTACAATACTACGTTACCTAAATGTACAGCAGTCAGCCAGTTAATTGCCATACGTGATATACGCCTGGGCGATCATGTCTCGAAAGAGACAAGACTGACTAGACAAAAGATTTTCTCGCAGTAGGTTGGCCTTTCTTTCTGCAGTAGGCTGGTTGCCAACTAAGAATACAGAACCTAATATGTCCTGCTATTTAACCCATAGGCGCGTAAACGAATGTAACAAATTCAACTCGAATTCGAACTCGGCTCTCCGTTTTCCCATTCCGAGCCGATATCCATTACATGCACAAACATACACCACCTTGCCTAAATCATTTATACAAATAGAAATGACGAACATATCTCTGATCCGCCATTTGTCCAGCTTCCCTTGATGACATGATGTAACATAAAGTCGTTTTAGAAATTGAGTAAAGTATCAAGAAACAGGAAAATTTCGCTAGAAACAAAGAGGAGAGTACTGGATTGCTATGTGATGTCGGTTTTTCAATATGGCAGCGAATGATGGACAATCTCATCAAAGATGAAGGAAAGACCTGAAGCAGCTGAAATGCGGTTCTACAGAAGGATGCTGCGGATATCATGGACCGAGTTTGTGAGCAATGACGAGGTTTTGAAAAGGATGGAAACAAAAAGGAAATTAATACTGAGCATCAGGAAGAGACAATTAAAGTTCCTGAGACATGCAATGAGGAAGGAGGGCTTGGAGAACCTTATACTAACAGGTCAGATAGAGGGAAAAAGAGACAGGGGAAAGCAGCTGATAACGTATTTGAAGGACCTGATCAGGTGGATGACGGAACTAGGGTTGCATGGTGCAACAAGAGAAAGCGTGCTAAGAAATACCAGGGATAGGGAGACGTGGAAAGTCATAGTCGCCTACGTCCTGAAAGAACATGGCACATAAAAGGAGAAGATCCATAAGCGTACATGTGAGCTTCGGAGAAAATTGCTAAAATTTAGCGACCACTGACTCTGGATGTTGGTATCGATCGACTTTTCCGCTTTAGAGCATTGGAGGAAGTACCGCAGGGTTGCAATCTCTAGACAAAACTCCCCTCATAACTTCAAAAAAAGGAGGTACTATACATAGTATTTACTGGACTCCCACAACTGTGATGGGATATGGCACAAAACCGGTTTAAAACCCGTGAACATAGGCCAAGACCAAAAGTTGGTCAGTCCGTGCCACCAACGTCGCGTTGGCGTAGATATTCCATCGACCTACCCTCTTTGGTACAATGAGGAAGGTGATGCTGCAATGCTGGAATCCCTGGGATCAAGTACCCCTTATTTATTTGTTCGGCTTTGTCCGAAGACATAAACATAATTGATAAATAAAATATAGTTTGTCCGCCCGGAGGCAGATTGTTTTTATTTGCCACTCTACGCTGGCAGAATGTGACACAATGTAGTTTATTGTTGGAAGCCTGATCGCGTGTAACCGGATTGGGGTCAAAATATAGCCCAGTCGTTTGTGCTGGCATCGATATTACTACCGACTTCTGCCTCTGTAATGAAATGAGGGAACATCTCAATACGTTTTTCAGTTGCTCTCTGTCCGCAGAGAGAGAGAGAATGATAAAGAGATTGAGAATGAGTTAGAAAAAGAATGAGAATGAGATTGAGAATGAGAAAGAGATTGAGAATGGGAATGAGAAGGAGAAAGAATGAGAATGAGATTGAGAATGAGATTGAGAATGAGAATGAGAAAGAGAATGAGATTGAGAATGAGAAAGAGAATGAGATTGAGAATGAGATTGAGAATGAGAAAGAGATTGAGAATGAGAATGAGAAGGAGAAAGAATGAGAATGAGATTGAGAATGAGATTGAGAATGAGAATGAGAAAGAGAATGAGATTGAGAATGAGAAAGAGATTGAGAATGAGAATGAGATTGAGAATGAGAAAGAATGAAAATGAGATTGAGAAGGAGAATGAGAAAGAGATTGAGAATGAGAATGAGAAAGAATGAGAATGATATTGAGAATGAGATTGAGAATGAGAATGAGAAAGAATGAGAATGTGATTGAGAAGGAGAATGAGAATGAGAATGAGAATGAGATTGAGAATGAGAATGAGAAGGAGAAAGAATGAAAATGAGATTGAGAAGGAGAATGAGAATGAGATTGAGGATGAGAATGAGAATGAGATGGAGAATGAGAATGAGAAAGAATGAGAATGAGATTGAGAATGAGAAAGAGATTGAGAATGAGAATGAGAATGAGAAAGAATGAGAATGAGATTGAGAATGAGATTGAGGATGAGAAAGAATGAGAATGAGAATGAGATTGAGAATGAGAAAGAGATTGAGAATGAGAATGAGAAGGAGAAAGAATGAGAATGAGATTGAGAATGAGAAAGAATGAGAATGAGAATGAGATTGAGAATGAGAAAGAGATTGAGAATGAGAATGAGAAGGAGAAAGAATGAGAATGAGATTGAGAATGAGATTGAGGATGAGAATGAGAAAGAATGAGAATGAGATTGAGAATGAGAATGAGAAAGAGATTGAGAATGAGAATGAGAAAGAGATTGAGAATGAGAATGAGATTGAGAATGAGAATGAATGAAGAATGAGATTGAGAATGAGAAAGAATGAAAATGAGATTGAAAATGAGTTAGAGAAAAAATGAGAATGAGATTGAGAAAGAGATTGAGATTGAGAATGAGAATGAGCATGAATGAGATTGAGAAATATTATGTACTGTGTCCACCCAAAAGCAGATACTACACTTTGATCACAGCTAGAACGCACAAATAATCCACTCTGTTTCTAGGTAGCAACTTGGCAAGCTACACCGTCATCCCAAGCCCACATGGTCTGATTCTAAGCAGAAGCAATAAATCTTATGTAATCCTTTAAATACTTTATGAAGCAATATTTCAGTTTGTGGTGCAATGAATATCGGCACGGAAGGAAATGTTGGGGAGCTGAGTTACAATACCAGTTGTATTCGTTACATTCACTTACGTGCAAATACCCTCGCGAAAGGTATTAATCCGTCTCTTCTCCCTTCAGCTATGGGTTAAATAGCAAGACAGATTGGACTTCATAGCCTTGGTTTGCAACCAGTTTACTACAGAAAGTTATGGAATCCTACTGCGGGAAGTCTTCTCCTCGGTCAGTCATGTTTCTTTCGAGACATGATCGCCCAAGTGTACGACACTTGACAAATATATTATTATTATGGACTCTCCCGTCGATTTCGAAGTATGAGCTTCTAACTTGGTTAGACTACCACACAAAGAATTGTTTAAAGTGGTGAAGGCTTGTGTAGCACCATCCACACTTTTTTGAACTGCTGATAACAAACAATCTGTGCTGACGTTTTCCACAGATCGCATAAACAACAAACCTCAGTTATTTAATCCATAACTGGAGGGAAGAGACGGATTAAGACCTTTCCCATGGGTACCAGTGCGTAAGTGAATGCAAAGTGTTCGACTGGAATTGGAATTCGGCTCACCGATTTCCCCCTCCGAGCCGACATTCCACTGCACCACAACGCACATCCGTCAGTAACGCTTACAGCACCTGGTATTCCGAAGTGGTCACCCATCTTAGTACTGACCAGGCTTAATGTTGCTTAACTTCGGTGATCGAGCGAGAAACGGTCATATCACGTTGAATACATATATATCACACACACACACACTCACACACACACACACACACACACACACACACACATATATATATATATATATAAATATATGTGTGTGTGTGTGTGTGTGTGTATGTATGTATATATTAATCTATTTCTTTTAAGCATTAAATTTTAATGGATATTCGTATTTAAGTAGGTGTTTTGTTTTTTATCAATTAAAATAAATTAAAATAAATTAAAAATATGTCAGAGTTAATCCACATATGAAATGTAGGGCTTTGAAATATTTTCATTTGGAAGTCAGTCGATTACGCAACCTGGGTTTCAACATTTCGGCATCTTCAGGCGTTCTATATTAACTGATTTTCCAAGGTTTTTTTTTTCACTTGTACAACAGGGGTTTTTAGTACGCACTACTAGAAGTTTAAAATAAATGTTTTTTTTTGTTTTTTTTTAATCATCTCACCCCAAGCAAGGCATTCCACTGCCACTATTGCGCATGGGGCTACATAGGGGAAGGTAAAGAGAAGGAGTGGTTAGACATAAGGAATGTCAGGAGGAAGGTGACAGATGAGTAAGGATAGCGAGGATGAGGGTTGGGCAGATGGGAAGAGTGTTTGATAGAATGGGAGCAGGTTAGTGTGTTAGGAGGTATCTATTGACACCTCCTAACACACTATTTATATTATATATGTTATTTCATAATAATATTTCAAATATATTATAATAATAATAATAATATTTCAAATATATTATCATAATGTTATTTCAAATAAGTGTTATTTCAAAGATCCGAAATAAGGCCCGGATGTAAACATAATCCGAAAATATATTTTCTGATATCGAAACCCGGATGAAATTAAAAAGAAGATACTGAAATGTTGAAACCAAAATTGCATAATCTAGTGACTTCCGTCTTAGTCAATTCTGACCAATAATTGGTTAACAGTAATAATAATTATGATATTATATATGATAATTACTTTCAGAAGACGTGAAAAGGATATATTGGTTAGCAGCATCGAACGTAGTATGGTGGAAATGGGTTTTCATTTCCGCTAGGATAGTTAATATGAAGCGTAGGGAGCTGGTTAACTTTTGTTTGATTCGACCTTGTGTCAGACTTAACCGAACACCCTACAGCTTACAAGTTTTATGCAGAGTTATAATCATCAGAAAGTTTTTCATCATCAGAGGGATGGTTGTCGGCAGGTTGGAATGTGTGGATTAGTGTAGAAGAGTGAAAGAATAAAATATACATTTTGAATGTTAAAATAGAAATTTATTAAAGAGAAAGAGTAACATAAGTTGTAGGAGTTCATGTTCAATTAGAAACATTAATAAGAAGTTAAGGGTCAGTTAAGTGCCATACGTGATACACGCTTGGGCGATCATGTCTAGAAAGAGACATGACTGACTGGGCAGAAGATTATACCGCAGTAGGTTGCCATTGCTTTCTGCGGTAGACTGGTTGCCGACCAAGGCTATAGAACCCAATCTGTCCTGTTATTTAACCCATAACTGGAAGGAAGTGACGGATTAATACCTTTCCCAAGGGTATTTGCGCGTAAGTAAATACAATGAATTCAGCTGGAATTCGAACTCGGCTCCTCGATTTTTCGTTGCGAGCCGATATCCAAAGTACTACAACGCACGTCCGAGTTAAGGGTAGAGTTCGTAAAAAATGTTCGTAGTAGTAATTGTTAAAATAAACAAGGAGAAAGAGTCCAGGTCGCTTGAAGTTTGAAGTTACAGTTTTTCTCTCCCTGCTCCCAACTCTTTAATTCTTGACTGACGCCGAGGTCATTTATATAGTCTTTTTGAATTTCGTACTGGATCGCCAAGTCCTTCCAAGTCTTACTAGTCGCTCCTATTGTTCAAAAATCATTTTAACACCTACTTGCGAAATCTGTTTTCGACTTTTTCGTTAAGTAGATGGTCAATCCTTTTTCTATTAGGGAAAACCAGGATTTCACATGTCATTGTGAATTAATTTCTTATCCGTTAGAAATATTCCTTTCTGATTAATGCCTTTGCTAAAGACATCAATTCATGTTGTTTGTGCTCTGCTGTAATATGTAACTGTGAGAAAGCGGAGGATATAGTTTTTGAATGAGGCAAACCACTTTCCAATAATTACTTAAGATACGTAAAAACTAGAAGCAAAAAGACATTTAATAAAGGAGAGAAGATAGTTTTTACACTGAAGATTATTTTTTTCAAGTCATGACATTCTTGCAAACATTACTATTTTAAGAAAATATAGTAAAGAAAAAAGAACGCGCATCGAAACCTTATACTTACGATTAGTTCTAAAATTGGCTCCCTGACAATGTGATCTCGTCATTTGAGGCCTCATTTCTTGACGACATTTTTCAATGAAGAAGGAAAAAGAAAAACCAAGTAAAATATTCGATCGATCGATCTTGTTTCCATAGTAACGTAAGCTGTTGAAATCTGTAATTGTTCCAATATATTTGTCCCGGCAGTTTTTAATTCATAACAAAATCTATAATTATTTAATATTATTTTGTTCAAAAAGACAGTAACGAACCTTCGTTAAAAGAAGCAAGTGAATCTAAAAACGTCTTCCTTAACTATATTGACGCAAATATAATAAAAATCACCGAAAGTGGGAAGATACCAAGAAAGCATTGATTAAATTAGATAAAAGCGCGCTTTTCTCGACACCATCGTGAGTACAGAAGCCAAACAATCTGAAGCAAAGACGGTGAAAATAATGATCGTCTATCAATGACGTTCGAGATGATGTTTCCTTCATCGGTGTGCGGTTGACAATCGTTAGCAACGGCCGACAGAGAATAGGATAACGAAAAAGAAAAATGAATATCAATAAATTAATAAATTCACATTAAAAGAAGCAATTAAGAAAGCAAATATCCATAGTTAATAGAAAAAAAAAAAGGAAAAAAACGAATAGAGTTGATGGACGTTTTCTTTCCTAAAAGTTCAAAGTCCGGAAGTGTCAGATTGCGCATGTGTAAAATGCACTTCCCCATTAAGCTTAAGTTTACCGCCAATCAATTTGTATCGCTTAGCACCAACGGGAAATTCTGACAAGTCAAATCTTTAAAGGATATGAAGAGAGGAATTGAAATTTAGCATTTATATAAAGAAATATATCGACAACTCAGTTTGTATAGAATATTAAGAGTTTTGAATCAGAAAAATAAAATATGGTTATCGCTAAAATGGATAGAATTTACAACTCTGCAGAGAAACTAGAAATGAATACTGTTGCCATATCTGGTTGGCTTCTGCTGCTGCTATTCACCTCCGGAATCTTGACAAAATCCAAAGGAAGGGTCTGCAATGTAATCAATCCTAATATAGCAGCTCGACTTCAGTAATTTTCTCACTTACAGGATGTAGCTTCCCTCTCTCCTTTTTACAAATATTTTCACGGTTACTAATCTGACGAGATTATCTCTCTGTTGCCCCGTCTACACGAATGACTTGCATTCACTTACGCACAAATACCCTTGGGAAAGGTATTAATCCTTTTCTCCCCTCCAGTTATGGGTTAAATAATAGGACAGACTGGTTTCTATAGCCTTGGCTGGCAACAAGTCTATCGCAGAAAGCAATGGCAACCTACTCCGGAATAATCTTCTGCCTTGTCATCATGTTTCTTTCGTGACATGATCGCCCAAAGCGTGTATAACGTATAGCACTTAACTGACTGAGTGAATATAACAGTTGAAAACATGATTAAGGCTTCTACTGGGCATAAAGTTGGGGATCAGTTTTATATTGTTATGAAGTAATAAACTGATCCCCCACTAATTACTACTTAATAATATAATACATCTCTTCTCCTTCAAGCTATGAGTCAAATAATAGGACAGATTTGGTTCTGTAGCCTTGGCTAGCAACCAGTCTGCCGCAGAAAGTAATGGCAACCTACTACGGGATAATCTTCTGCACAGTCAGTCATGTCTCTTTCGAGACATGATCGCCCAAAGCGTGTATTACGTATGGCACTTAACTGACTGACTAGACAGGAAACTAGGTCTTTTTTAGCGAAAACCATCAAATGTGACTGCCATTTCGATTTCATCAGTTTGTTTTCTCGCATTTCCTGCCTGTGGAACTCCAATCGGTATACTTGCTTCCCTGATAGCTACAATCACGAAGAGTTTAAGTGCAACGTTAACTGCCAACATTTATCTTCTTGATTCATAAATTTCTCTTATCCATTCTTCGATGCACCCTGTACCTTGTTTTATTTTTCGTACACATCTCATGTAATCCCCTTGCGCACCAGTGGCAGTACTACCTTGTTTGGAGTGAAATGATTATAAAAAAGAAATGAAAAACATTAACACCCATATCTATCTATCTATCTATCTATCTATCTATCTATCTATCTATCTATCTATCTATCTATCTATCTAAAACTGAGCCTGCTCCTAAAATTGTTTAAATATTGGAATTTTTCCAATTTTGTTGTCAGTCGAAAAGTTTAGGGTGTAATCGATAAGATTGCACTGAAAAAAGTAAAAAAAAAAAAAAAAATGAAAAACCACCAGATTTAAAGATGGTGGTAGCCTCTTTCAGGTCCCCCCCCTTTAAAGGTGGTGGTAGTCTTCAGATACGCCTTGATTTCAGATGTGCAAATATTTCTATTTCGCTCGTTACCCAGTCTAGTATCCTCGTCTTTGTTGTTTTTATCACAATATTCATTAAACCTAATCAGGTTTACAGGTCATTAAGTTCATATTTTTAATCATTGATAGAATTTAGGAATCATGATATATGGATGTGCTTGGCGAGAAATCAGAGATCCGAGTTTAAATTCCAGTCAAATTCGTTGCATTCACTTACGCGCAAATACCCTTGGGAAAAGGTATGAATCCTTCCAGCCATTGGTTAAATAACAGGACAGATTCGGTTCTGTAATCATGGTTGGCAACCAGTCTACCACAGAAAGTAATGGCAACCTATTGCGAAAAAATCTTCTGCCCAATCAGTCATGTCTCTTTCGAGACATGATCGCCCAAGTGTGTATCACGTATGGCACTTAACTGAATTTCCGTAATCATATTAATCACCCAAAAATATTGAAAAATGTATAAACGTGAAAAAACAGGCGAAGGTAATGAATTGCACACCTGATGGAGGCTGAAGAAATCATTGTCCGAAACACGGTAATAAAAAGAAAATGTAGCGACAATGAGATGCAGGTGAATTTCAGGCCGTATTTATAATATTACTAGCAGTATAGCCTGTCGTTGCTCGGGTGTAATTTAAAACTAATCTAGGGTCCTGGAGCTCAGACTCTTTGGACGTTGGCAAGAAAGACTAAAAAGCAATAGTTGTTTCCAGTTAAAGCGAAACCGTAGACAGAATGAAAAATGAATGGGTCTAAGTCAAATTTTGATTTCCTGATATCGATATCAAATAAGTTTTTTTTCGTCGTAAACTGAATTTTAAAGGCTAAATAAGTCCTCTGTGTAAATGGTATCATGGCTGAGACTAAGAACTACAATTATACCTACTTAGAGCCAAACTCGAAGCAAAAACTAAAATAAAAGTGCTGAAAAAAATACAGACATACAGGCAGATAAACAGACATGCACACAAACATCTTGCTTTATATATATATATATATATATATATATATATATATATATATATATTATCGATTTTCTGAACTTTTGTAAGAACTGCAAACTTGAAACGTCTGAATATCGTTTCTTATGTCTTTGTCTAAGAGTGTATCAAATTTGATTAAAATCGGACCACTCCTTCTATAACCCGATTTTTTCGATTATCGATTTTCGATATTTATTGGGGGGGGGGGGACGTCGACACAAAACCTAGCTAAGAACACTCGCGGACGCTTATAGTACAACTGTGTAAATTTTCAAGAAAATCGGTTCAGCCGTTTCGGAGTCTCTAGGTAACGGACACACACACACACACACACACACACACACACACACACACACACACACACACACACAGAGTTCCATTTCTAAAATAAGTTTAGATAGTGTCTATCGATTCGAGAGAAGTAGCTTCTTTTTAGCGTTCCTCATTAATGATATTGAGAAATCATTGGATTCGTGTTACTGCAAATGCTCTTAGAGATTCAATGGAAGACGCTAAATCAGTTGTCAAGAAAAGAACACGAATCTGCTTGATGAATTCTCAAAGAAGGATTTATAGATATTCTTCTTTTGCTAAATCTCTATTCAGCTTAACAGATTATTAATGATGAAGCAAAGAGAAATTCCTTTTACTCACGACACAAATCGCGGAATTCATGTGATCTCATTGAAAGATATTTATTGTTATAAAAGAGAATTGTACACTTCTAAGCAAATTCATTCCTACTCCAACGACCCCCACCATTATCTAGACACTGTATAGAGAAAACTGTGTGAAGTAAGCAAACTTTTCATGCAGGGAAATATCTTTACTTGAAGATCCCTGTAACTAGGTTTCACGCTACACCATGATTTGTTTTGTATATCTGATGCTGATCCATTAATTGTTAGTGAAATTCACCAAGGCGGTTTTCTCAAAGCAGATGCTGAAGAAAATCTGGCAACAGAAGGGAAGCTTCGGTTTTACGGTTTCAGTTTGATTTGGAAAGACGGTTTGATTGTTAGCTCTTTTATCATGTCTTGTAGGTAGAATCTTGTGGTTGCTGATACTATGAGCGATGTGTACCCTTTCAAAAGTTTCGCTGTATCCATTATTTGCCGCCTCCTGATCCATCCACCAAAAAACATCTCGCACAACAAGAGAACCTATAGAAGATTATTCTTTTGCTGTATGGCTTCAATGCGTGTGACCATTCGCTGTTAGTGATAAAATCGCATAAGCTACGGGAATCGGGACATCCAAGGTCGCCAAAAAAAAACAACAAAAAAAAAAACAACAAAAAAACAAAAAAACAAAAAAAAAAACAAAAAAACAAAAAACAAAAAAAAAAACAAAAAAAAAATCAAGTTATTTGATTAGGATAAAGAAAGACAAATAAAAATAAATTTATATATTTTTTAAAAATCACACGAACTTTATGGACACCCTGTATAAGCAACACGACAACTTTTAGATTCGTTATATTGACTTACGTGGAAATGTATAAATTCACCTGTTCTTCCAAAGCTATAGGTTAATTAGTAGAATTTGTAACTCATTATTATTTCCAAAAGAATTCTTACAAACTAAATATTTCTGGCTTTAAATAACCTGCAAAAGATTGATAAATAAACTTTTCCGTTCTACCCAATGGTGAGTAGGGCAGCGTTTTTGCTGTTTCCGTAACAAACTGTTTTTTATCAAACCTAGAGAAAGTTGATTTTCTAAGCGTAGCCTAGACGTGTCACACTCTGTGATGATATATATTTTTTTTTTATTTCCTTTTGTTTTTCGGGTATATACCTATTTCTTTTTGGATCCCAACCAGAGATCTAAAGTCAGAAATGGCATCGCTGATCATTTAAAAAAAAAAAAGACCCCTGCTGAGATCAAATACATTTTATATAGATTAAGTTTTTCATAAGGTGTGAGCTGTAATTGTGAGTAGATTTATTATTATTATGTCATTTTTCATCATATTTCGATTTCTGCTATGGTCGCACTACCTACCAAGTCTGCGGGAAGACCTATGGCTCCGTTTCATGTTTTTCCATCTCCCCTAATATTATTATTATTATTATTATTATTATTATGTTGCCACTTTTCATCATATTTCGGTTTCTGCTATGGTCGCACTACCTACCAAGTCTGCGGGAAGACCTAAGGCAGGTCGTGGTGTGTCGTTATGGCTCCATTTCATGTTTTTTCATCTCCCCTATTATTATTATTATTATTATTATTATGTTGTCACTTTTCATCATATTTCGATTTCTGCTATGGTCGCACTATCAAGTCTGCGGGAAGACCTAAGGCAGGTCGTGGTGTGTTGTTATGGCTCCATTTCATGTTTTTTCATCTCCCCTATTATTATTATTATTATTATTATTATGTTGTGACTTTTCATCATATTTCGATTTCTGCTATGGTCGCACTACCTACCAAGTCTGTGGGAAGACCTAAGGCAGGTCGTGGTGTGTTGTTATGGCTCCATTTCATGTTTTTCCATCTCCCCTATTATTATTATTATTATTATTATTATGTTGTGACTTTTCATCATATTTCGATTTCTGCTATGGTCGCACTACCTACCAAGTCTGTGGGAAGACCTAAGGCAGGTCGTGGTGTGTCGTTATGGCTCCATTTCATGTTTTTTCATCTCCCCTATTATTATTATTATTATTATTATTATGTTGTCACTTTTCATCATATTTCGATTTCTGCTATGGTCGCACTATCAAGTCTGCGGGAAGACCTAAGGCAGGTCGTGGTGTGTTGTTATGGCTCCATTTCATGTTTTTTCATCTCCCCTATTATTATTATTATTATTATTATTATGTTGTGACTTTTCATCATATTTCGATTTCTGCTATGGTCGCACTACCTACCAAGTCTGTGGGAAGACCTAAGGCAGGTCGTGGTGTGTTGTTATGGCTCCATTTCATGTTTTTCCATCTCCCCTATTATTATTATTATTATTATTATTATTATTATGTTGTCACTTTTCATCATATTTCGGTTTCTGCTATGGTCGCACTACCTACCAAGTCTGCAGGAAGACCTAAGGCAGGTCGTGGTGTGTCGTTATGGCTCCATTTCATGTTTTTCTATCTCCCCAATCATCCCTAGCGTTACACAGACAACGTTCTCCTTAGTGTGTGGGCTGTACTTAACAAGACAATTTTTTGTATATCTCTTAAGCTGGGGTTTTCAGGGATTCTTTCAATATGTTTTTTGTTCCATTTTTATTCACTTCAAGTGCACCTACTATCACTGGTACGATACTTGTTTTCAATTTCCACATTTTTTCTCTTTCAATTTCCAGATATTTATATTTTGACAGTTTTCCGAATTCTTTGGTTGCTATGTTATTATTATTATTATTATTGAATCTATGATAAAACCCATCAATATGAGAAAACACCCCTGGCTCGAAGTGATCTAGAAAATTTGTTTTTAGAAAGCCAGCAACATTCATATTTAGCAGTTTTTGAAATCCTGAAAATGGCTCCGAACTTTTGGTCTATTTTGTACACACATATATACGAATGTGGTTAATAAGCTAATTATATAGCTTATTCCTAACTAACTGTTCCACATTTATAACCTTGAACCTTTAAGCTAAGCTTCGTAAACATGAAAAAAGTCTACAGTATTGTGTTGTTTAATAAAGACGTTTTACTGTCCAATTCATGGTGGATATGAACAACATCAGTGTGAAGGCGAAGAATAGAGCAATTAACTAGGGAATAGATGGCTTATCAATGTTAACGTCTTCAAAACGAATTTATTTTAGTCACCTTAGAGAACAATCTTTGTTCTCTATCAGTATGGCTGGCACCAGGAAAGCAATCCATTGCACCATTTCAGTCTCAAAACTTGGATTGGAACGATTATATTGAACAGCATTCTTTGTCTTCTACTAGGAAAGATGATTCATTGTTTGGTGCTAGACGTTTCTCTTGCCGGAATACATCTTGCACGTTTATAAGTCTACCATTGGATATCGTTGCCACATCTGGTTTGGTGCTATATATTTCGAGATTCTTGACAAACTTCAGGGTAGAATCAGCATGGTATCCTGACTTGGCATCTTGTGCATTTTCTTTTAATATTGTCATTATTCTAATGAGATTCCTTCTTTGATACTTTGTCATTATGAATTTAAACGTAGTACTCCATTGGTAGGTAGGCCTTATCATCTAAATGTTTAAATAGTTTGATATAACCGGAAGTTCTATTTTAATATTTTCTTCTTTAACTGTGAAAATCTCTTCAGGCCTCTTGCTTTCTAGGGTCCTGGGTATGACGGTAAACTGCATCCGGCAGCAAAGCCGCTGATTGAGTGACTGTGAAGAGCATGAAGCCACCTCTTATTTGCTGTTATCCCCAGGTCCACCCTGATTCGGAGTTGTACCACCTGTTAGGGTCCCAGCTATAGGCAAATAGTTAACCCCCAAACTGGGGTCAAAACACTATGAAAGTATAAAAGTAGACTTTTATAGAAAGATATACATAAAAATTTACTTTTATAGAAAAATATACATTTTTGAAAGAAAAAAAATTATTATAACACATTATTGAAGGAAAAAATATTACCAGGAATACATTTTTGAATACAAAACTAGAAGACATTTTAAGTTTTCTAAAATAAAATAAAAAAATTTTCATCAAAATCTGACTAAATCAACCTTCTCATTATAATTGCACATAAAAACCCTTTAAAACTCCACTTTTTTGGCATTAAATAATCCACAGAGGTGTTGATATGCAGTTAAACAAAACTCAAACTCAGTCTTGCTTTCTAATCAACTATAATCTAGAAAATTTTAAATGTAACGACAGTCGCCAGTATTTATCGTTTTCAATCATATTGCCCTTTCTCCTCATTAAAGTTTTCTTTCCCTCTTAGTAACTTCTTGCGTCTTAGTGGTTTTATCGCCTTGTCTACAGTGAAATTACTTAAAAAAAGATGTTGTTTCGAAGGAGAGGAGGAAGAAATAGAGAAAGAAGAAAATAGAGAAAGAAGAAAAAGAACAAAGCAGAGAAGAAGGCGATTCAGAAAAGAAAGAACAAAGAAGTGTTAAAGAAAAGAAGAAGAAAAAGCCGAAAGAAAGAACAGGTGTAAAAGGAATAAAAGAGTGAATGCAATGTAAAAATGTCGAAAAGAAGAAAAAAAAAAAGAAGAAAAAAAAAAAGAAAAACCGAGAAAGTCATAAATATATATATATATATATATATATATATATATATATATATATATATCGTGATTACTTTTCAATTTATTTTCCTCTCTCGACAAAGAAAAAAAAATAACAAAATTTCTTAATTGGCTTCGGGATGATCATGACGAAAAGAAAAAACAAAAAAAAAAAAACGTTTCGACAGAAGACATACTCCGTGAAAATGTAAGCAGAACATCTTTTATTCAAAGATAAACAAAGTGTCAATAATAAACAATGTTATTGTCATTGTAATTAAATTAATTGTGAATAAAAAACTATATTTAGAATTGTTTTATTGCAATAAATATTTGATACGATCATTTTAATCGTATTAATTATATTCATAATTATGTCGTCATTTACACTTATTATTAATTGGTATTCGATGTGCATTGTGGTGCAGTGGATATCGGTTGGGAACGAGAAATCGAAGAGCGGAGTTCAAATTCCAGTTACGTGCAGTATTAATCCGTCGCTTCTCCCTCTAGCTATAGATTAAATAGCTAAATAACAGAACAGATTAATTTATATTAATCGGCAACCAGTCTACCACAAAAAGTAACAACAACCTCCCACTGCGAGAAAATCCTTTGTCCAGTCAGTCATGGCTCTTTCGAGATATGATCGTCCAAGGTGTATTACGTATGATACTTAAATAACTAACTGATATATATATATATATATATATATATATTCAGTAATGAATTAGAGCAACCTAACTACTGGCGTATGATATATACTACGCTAAAAAGTCTGTCTCCATCTACCGAGCGCCAATTTGGTCGGGTTTCAATTCTGGGTAAAAGCAATCGGATGTCTAACCGTACTGATAAGCTGTGATACAGCAAAAAAGATCTGTCTGCGGATGACTATATATATATATATATATATATATATATATATATATATATATATGAAAAATCTATCTACCCAATATATAAAATAATCCTTAAGATAAATTTTGGTCGTAAAAACTATAATTCTATATAAATTATATCACCTGAAACATTTCGTTATTAGAGAGAGCCTATATATTAAACATCTATATCTCTCCTACTTTCAACCTCAACTTGTTTAACAGTAGGACGAGATGATTAAAAGGTTTTAAAGATAGAAAGACGCTCACAGGCATTCTAGCCGCGCTCAACATGCTAAGGCTCGGAATAAACGCTTCTAATAGCAACAATACAAAAATAAACTTCAGCGGTCAAAATCATGAGAGTAAGCTAACAACCTAAAAAACAACCCACATTGAAAATGGCTAGAGAAGTGATCGAAAGCGCTTAGGATAAAGAAAATATGGAAATTTTTTGCACCCTTTTACTTCTATTAAGCTCAAAACCGTAAAGAAGTTGCAAAACTAAATAAAAATAACATGTTCCTTTTTTGGCATATATATATAGTGTATCGAGGTAGCAGATAATTTTTAATGAACCTAGATCACTGGTGGCTCTTAGGTATGAATTTATACGAGCTACTAGACTAGCAACTAGGTCCCACCCTTTTACAGTGAAACCGATAAAATGTAACCGCAACTTCTACTCTAACAGCTTCTTTTCATGCACTTTCCGCCTGTAGAATTCCCTTCCATATACTTGCTTCCCAGACAGCTACAATCTCCAGAAATTTAAATGTAAGGTCAATAGACATCTCCTATCTCACTAACTCGCATCCATTCTCTCAAGCTCTTTTCCATCTACTCCACCCCCATACTCGGTATCCTCATTTGTCTATTACCCTCCTCCAGACATTTCCTATAACTAACCCCTCTTTCTCATCACTTTCCCCTATGCAGAACAGTGGCAGTAGAATGCCTTCCTTGGGGTGAGATGATATATATATATATATATATATATATATATATATATATATATATATATATAAGAAACAATTAATGTCTATTATATTTAATCATGAGCCGTTCTAAACATCGTATTTTGGCTTTAATTTCAGGTGAAAATAAAGACAAAAATTCTCCATTTTATATATATATATATATATATATATATATAAAGTAATCTTTCATATGTGTCTTCACTTGTAGGTTACGCTTGAATTGTTGCAAGCATAATATCCAACGCACAAAAATCCGTTACTAGATGTAGTAAACATAATAGAATCTAAAATAGAATTCAAACATGAAAAATAAAAACGTATGTATATAAATATATATACGTATACGCATTGACATATCATCTTAATCTTATTTTTTAATTAACTGAAACTAAAGAACGGACCTGAAAGATCAAATGTCATCTGGCATTTGAGCAGTGACTCATAAGACTGAAAAAACTGCAGTCTAAGTTCCTTTATCTATCTATCTATCTATCTATCTATCTATCTATCTATCTATCTCAGTCTGTTCATTATCTATCTATCTATCTATCTATCTATCTATCTATCTATCTATCTATCTGGGTCTATTCTATCTATCTATCTATCTATCTATCTATCTATCTATCTATCTATCTATCTATCTATCTATATCTATCTGTTCTATCTATCTATCTATCTATCTATCTATCTATCTATCTATCTATCTATCTATCTATTACAGAACAAGTTGATATGTACACAGCTATTTGTCTTTTTATCTTTTAGAAACGCATCAACTATATTTTGGATAAAGAAACCCTAAAAAGATCAGGTTTAATCTGACAATGGTTCGTGAAGAAATGGAAGCTCTGAAAAACTTCTAACATCTGCTCCACTTTGACATATGCATAGACCTCAGTCTGTTTTTTTTTATATGACTATTCTTCGCATTGTATCAATTTCCAGAACACACACACACACACACACACACACACACACACACACACACACACACACACACACACACATATATATATATATATATATGCGCGTGTATTTGAGCAAATATTTATGTCTACTTCCAAAGCATTCTTTCTTGGCATTTGAAAGTAGATGCATCTCGATTGAAGACTTCACTTAACTGCTTATCAAAGACAACCTTAGTTTTCTGTGTGGATATTGTGAGCAAAAAGTTGGTAAGTATTTCAACTTGCCTTACTATTCTCTTTTATCTTTTTAGTTATTCTGCACTGGTCGATATTCTATTCTCATTTCATTGATATAATCTCGTTCTTCCGTTTTAACTCATTCCATTAATCAATCTTTCTCTCGACTGATCCAGTTATTCACCTATTCTATCTCGCTAGTTATCTGAAGCCTCACCGCTGGCATTGTAATTGTGAGTTCAGTCCCTGGCCCTGGTAGTCGGAAATCATGATCATTGGAAATACGACTAACAATAAAAGAATAGAACGCAAAAGAAACAAGATAGCTGTAGACATAGACAGCAAAAGGTGAATAATCTAATACCGTATATTAAATCGAGGGGCACAGTGTGTCCAAGGAGGAGCTTCATCGGAGGACCGGCCAGCTGAGCAACCTCAGCACCCAATAAATACTAAAAAATAGTATTAAATACATCATTTTTTTAAGACACTGAGGTGGTCTAATAATTATGGCCGGTAGTATATATATATATATATATATATATATATATATATATATATATATATATCAGATCTACAGGGAGCGATGGGTAAATTGACGCTATTTGCCTTGTAAAATTTTGCAAAGTAATAATAACAAAAGAACCATTCTATTTTCATTTAGAAATATTCACTTGGCAATAAATACTAAAAAATACTATGAAAAACATCATTTTTTCAAAGACACTGGGGTGGCCTAATAATTATGGCCGGTAGTGTACACACACACACACACACACACACACACACACACACACACACACACACACACACACATATATATAATACAATAACAGCGTGAGAAAGAAATATGAAGATCAAATTGGAAAAGGGCACTCAAAATGGGACTCACTAAAGGAAGCGATGGTGACCTCAGCGAACAACATTGCCCCAAAGGAAATCAGACGCAGAAGAAAAAACGAGTGGATGACTGAAGAGATTCTCCACATGATGCAAATGAGACGAATAATAAACCCAAGACATAGAGCAGAGTACAAGAAACTTCACAGAGAGATAAGGAACAAATGCAGACAAGCTAAAGAGGAATGGCTCAACAACAAATGCGCAGAAGTAGAGAGACTGAGCAGGACCATAGAGAGATAAGTGAACTGATAGGACAAAAAACCTGCTCCTCAACAGGATGCATAAAATCCAAAGATAGAACAATCATATTGGAGAAAGAAGAAATACTCCAGCGATGGGAAAAGTATATAAAGGATCCTTTTTTGCGACAGGAGAGAACAACCGAGAATACACAAGGAGGTGGATGGAACGGAAATATTAAAATCCGAAGTGGAAGCTGCAATGGCCAAACTGAACAGAAACAAAGCAGCTGGTCCAGACGGCATAGTGATAGAGCTGCTGATAGACTTGGAAGAATGGCATAGAAAAAATTACCGACATAATAAACGAAATTTATAGCAGTGGAATAATACCAGACGACCTATGCAAGTCGATATTTATAGCACTACCGAAGAAACCAGGTGCAATCGAGTGTGAACTACACAGAAATATCAGCTTAATAAGTCACATTACAAAACTGATTGTCAGAATCCTGATGAATAGAGCGAGAAATAGGGCAGGAACAGTGCGGGTTCGTCAAAGACACTGGAAGAAGGAACCCATATTCATGATTAGGATGCTCTTCGAAAGGGCAATACAAATGAAGAAAGACTTGTACCTATGTTTTATTGACTATGCGAAGGCATTCGACAAGATACGACACAAAGAATTGATGGAGATGCTTGGCAGCCTCGATATTTTTGGGAAAGACATAAGAGGAATCAAGAATCTCTACTGGCAGCAAACGGCCTGCATACGGACAGGTAACGATTTCAGTAGATTTACAAAGATAGAAAGAGGCGTAAGACAAGGATGTGTCTTTTCACCGGATTTGTTCAACTTGTACAGCGAGAATATTTTGATGACCCTAGATGATACACCAGGATTTATTATTGGAGGCCACAATTTGAACAAAATAAGGTATGCAGATGATACAGTGCTGATTGCAGACACGGAAAGGAAACTACAAGACCTCCTACAGAAGGTAGCGGTGGAGAGTGACAAAAAAGGACTATAAATAAACTTCAAGAAAACTGAATGCATGATCATCAGCAAAAAGTGCAACCCAAAATGCCAAATACAGGTGGGGGACACCAGAATCAAGCAAGTACAAAAATTTAAATACCTAGGAAGTGTTCTAACAGGAGATGGAAAGTGCGACACGGAGATCCGAAGGCGAATTGGCATGGTGAAAGAAGCATTCCAGAAGCTGAGCAAAGTACTAACACACTGGATTGCTATGTGATATCAGTTCTTCAATAAGGCAGTGAATGCTGGACAATATCATCGAAAATGAGGACAAAACTGGAAGCAGCGGAAATGTGGTTCTACAGAAGGATGCTGCGGATATCGTGGACTGAGCATGCAAGCAACGATGAGGTGTTGGAAAGAATGGCAACAAAAAGGAAATTAATACTGAGCATCAGGAAGAGACAACTGAAGTTCCTGGGACACGCAATGAGGAAGGAAAGCCTGGAGAACCTGATACTGACTGTAGAGACAGAGGAAGGCAGCGGATAACATATTTGCAGGGCCTGATCAGGTGGATGACGGAACGGGGGTTGCCAGGAGTAACAGGGGCAAACATACTAAGAGCCACAAGGGATAGGGAGACGTGGAGAACCATGATCGCCTACGTCCTGAAGGGACAGGGCACATAGAAGAAGAAGTAGAAGAAGAAGAAGTGTATATATATATCAGATCTACAAGGTGCGATGGGTAAATTGTCGCTATTTGACTACCGGCCATAATTATTAGGCCACCCCAGTGTCTTAAAAATTGATGTATTTCATACTATTTTTTAGTATTTATTGCCAAGTGAACAATTTTAAATGAAAATACAATGGTTCTTTTGTTAATACTGCACAATAACATGTGCATCATATGAATTAATAAATGTCTAATAATTACCTACATTGCAATTTCATTAATGAAAGAATGAAGAAAATTTAGGGTGATTCGGACGAGTTCATCTTTGCTTCCTTGCCTTGTAAAATCTTGCAAAGTAATCATAACAAAAGAACCATTCTATTTTCATTTAGAATTATCCACTTAAAAATAGTAGGAACGAAATCATTTCTAAAAAAAAAAACTGGGGTGGCTTAATAATTATGGCCGGTAGTGTATGCAGAGAATAACATCGGCCAATCATGTGAGCAACAATGAAGTTACAGAGAGAATGAAAAAGAAATACTCATAATTAACACCAGGAAGAGTCATTTGAAATTTCAAGGAAACGGAATGAGGAAAGAAGAATTGGAAAATTTGATACTCACAGGAAAGAACGAAGGGTAGAGAACAAACGCACAGCGGATAGCATACTTAGTGTGTTTGCTTAAATGCTTGGTGAAATAAAGTTTAGGAGAGATAACAAAAAAAAAACAAAACAATTTATTAAGAGTTACAGTCAGTTAAGTGCCATACGTGATACACGCTTGGGCGATCATGTCTCGAAAGAGACATGACTGACTAGGCAGAATATTATCCCGCAGTAGGTTGCCATTGCTTTCTGCGGTAGACTGGTTGCCGACCAAGGCTATAGAACCCAGTCAGTCCTGTTATTTAACCCATAACTGGAAGGAAGAGACGGATTAATACCTTTCCTAAGGGTATTTGCGTGTAAGTGAATGCAAGGAATTCAACTGGAATTCGAACTCGGCTCTCCGATTTCTCGTTCCGAGTCGATATCCACTGCGCTACACTCGAAATTGTGGAGATCCAATCTCGCCAACGTCTTGAAAAGCCACGAAGCATAGAATAAAAGGAAGAAAAAGAATATTTATACATATATGTGTGAATATAGATAGATTCATTTTTTGCTTATGAGCCGGCCACTCCCCGTGAGTTTACGCATGCGCACTGAATCGAAAATGTCAAATCAAAGGTGTGTTCTTTTTGGTAAGTGGGGAGTGTTTGTCATATGTCTGTGCAATTTTCATACGGAAAACAACCTCTCATAAGAAATGCCTGAGCAATTCTTGTTCTTTGTTTTAGAACTAAGGTGCAGCTCGTTTTCATAGAAACATCATTGGATGACATTTGCGTTTTCCGATGAAAAACGCCAGTTTTATGTTTCTTATATCATATATTTCTTACAAGAAAACTTTTTTAATGCTTGAAGCAGGCGACATTGGTCGAAATTCATGGACAACGGGCATTCGTATTCGAATATTTATTCAGTTGTAGATATTTTTTGTGGCCGTTTAGAAGTGACAGTTATCCTTAATTTTAATAGACATCCAATTGATTCTCGCCAGGATTGAAACCCGACCGAATTGACATCAGTCGGCTATTCTACCACTTAGCTATAGGGGCTCGCTGGAGGTTGGGGAGAGTTTAGCGTATTATATACACGATGTGAACACACGCCAATAGTGTTTAAATTCATTACTGAATAAACGATGTGTAAATAGCGGTGAGTAACTAGTCTTTATATATATATATATATATATATATATATATATATATATATATATATATATATATATATATATATTTCATATGTAAACGAGTTATTACGCGACCTAGGTTTCTATCTGTGCACTGGTCTAATTTTATTATGACCAAAAACTAAGTAATTAAACAATTAATATATATATATATATATATATATATATATATATATGAGCTACTAGAAGAGAGAGAGAGAGAGAGAGAGAGAGAGAGACAGGCAGACAGACAGACAGACAGACAGACTGTGGAATAACAACAACAAAAATATGTTTTGCAAAAAAAGGGATATTTTGGAAAAAATATAAGCGATAAAGCATTCTTTGTAATGAAGGGAAGAAAATATTTCAGCTTGTCTCTTTCTACATTATTTAAATTATTCGGACTAATATCGACGTTTCGGGCGTTGTACGCCCCGGCCTTCTTCAGGTGCTAGGAATTTCGAACAGAACCCTTTATTACAATCACTGCGGTATATCATTCTCATACTAACGCCTCTTTTGGATGTCATGAGTTATCTCCCTCTAAGCCTGCATGTTACTTATTCACCCCTGATATAGCCTGGTATTGGAGCTCACAACTCTTTGGGTCAAGTCACAGGAATTAACCAACGTATATCCATTGGATCGTGTGTCCTTAAGAACAACTGCATTTTGGGTACTTATAAATCTAATGTTTAGAGGGAGATAACTAAGTGACATTACTACACAAGCGATGAGAATGATATACCCCATTGAATGTAATAAAGGGTTCGGTTCGAAATTCTTAACACCTGAAGAAGGCCGGAGAGTACACCGACTGAAAGGTCATACAAATATCAATAAAGATGAGGACAATAGTCCGAATAATGTAAATACTGTAAATACTACCTCATCTCAGAAGTAGAGACAAATAGAATTATCTGTTATTAAACGCCGTACAAATGGCAACAAAGATGAGGACAATAGTACAAATCATGTAAATACTGTAAATACTACCTCATCTCAGAAGTAGAGACAAATAGAATGATCTATTATTAAACGTCGTACAAATGGCAAGAAAGATGAGGACAATAGTCCGAATAATGTAAATACTGTAAATACTACCTCATCTCAGAAATATAGACAAATAGAATGATCTATTATTAAACGTCGTACAAATGGCAAGAAAGATGAGGATAATAGTCCGAATAATGTAAATACTGTAAATACTACCTCATCTCAGAAATATAGACAAATAGAATGATCTATTATTAAACGTCGTACAAATGGCAAGAAAGATGAGGATAATAGTCCGAATAATGTAAATACTGTAAATACTATCTCATCTCAGAAGTAGAGACAAATAGAATGATCTATTATTAAACGTCGTACAAATGGCAAGAAAGATGAGGACAATAGTCCGAATAATGTAAATACTGTAAATAGTACCTCATCTCAGAAATATAGACAAATAGAATGATCTATTATTAAACGTCGTACAAATGGCAACAAAGATGAGGACAATAGTCCGAATAATGTAAATACTGTAAATACTACCTCATCTCAGAAATATAGACAAATAGAATGATCTATTATTAAACGTCGTACAAATGGCAAGAAAGATGAGGATAATAGTCCGAATAATGTAAATACTGTAAATACTATCTCATCTCAGAAGTAGAGACAAATAGAATGATCTATTATTAAACGTCGTACAAATGGCAAGAAAGATGAGGACAATAGTCCGAATAATGTAAATACTGTAAATAGTACCTCATCTCAGAAATATAGACAAATAGAATGATATATTATTAAACGTCGTACAAATGGCAACAAAGGTGAGGACAATAGTCCGAATAATGTAAATACTGTAAATAGTACCTCATCTCAGAAATATAGACAAATAGAATGATCTATTATTAAACGTCGTACAAATGGCAAGAAAGATGAGGACAATAGTCAGAATAATGTAAATACTGTAAATAATACCTTGTCTCTTTTTAGTTTGATTTACATCAAGATTTTAATTATTATAAATATTATTATTTATATTCTTGTTACTGCTGCATGGAAAGACTGACTAACTTTCTCTATATTTATTACTGAAACATAGACTCGTCCATCCACCAAAGGTAGAATCAATCATGGAACAGGTGCAAAACGTGGGTCTTAAAGAAGCAGCGGTTTCCAGTTGTACTCTTGTCGCCCTGAACTGATATTCTCAATCCAGGTTCTGTGATTAAACACTTCATTCAACCTTTTGTTTCCAGTCATACTAACCATGAACATTATACAAACATTATTACAATTATTTTTAAGTTTTGCCTTTTCTGTGTTTAGTACGCGTTGCACCCATAAGTCCCAACCAGTGATTTCAGGAGACCTCAAGGTTTTTGTATCAGAAGATGGGTTGTCATACAACCTGGAAGAATATGTCATTGGAATCACTGCACAGGGATAAATGCACACAAGATGTGAGAAGTGCTTATGAATTTGCAGTTCCTGTGTTTAAGGGCTACCAAGAATTTGATGCAGTTATTTGTTTGCTATCTTTGATAGAATTCCCAGAACCCAATAAAAAGAAATAGTATTGTTGTTTTGATATGCTGCATTCTACTAATTTCTATTACAAGTTCTTTCTATTTGCCTATATTCTCAAATGTTTTCGAAGATATTTTCTCGGCTGAGAATGCAACACCTATCAAAAGAGCTATGTTTTCAAAATGATTCTTTACGTCTCATTGATTTGTGTGTAGGTGCCTATTAAATTGAACGCTGAAATCTCAAAAAGTGGCAAAGACCTTATTCTGTGCAACTTGCTCCTGGCTTATGCTCCCGGTAATTTTTTGCGAGGGAGGATGAAAGTGAGGCATATTCACCAATGTAAGTACTGATTAACCTTATCATGTCGGTATAAGTACTCTTGACGCCAGTCAGCGACACCCAAATAGGGTTGACCACCCAGATATGTGGTTAGTTGTTTTCAGGTCATACATATAAGATGGGCTTCTGTTAAGTTTCAAAACTGGGAGTTTCTGGTTAGACGTAATGATGTATCCAAGCCGCATGCACCCTAGGTGGGGTTGAGCCAGCTTTCTCCCCGACGGAAAAAGTTACATGGGGATTTGTTTAAGGGCAAGGCCCAAAGACCTGCCCTGTTATTTAACACATAACTGGAGGGAAAGAACGGACTAATACCTTTCCCAAGGGTACTAGTGCGTAAGTGAATGCAGGGCAATTCAACTGGAATTCGAAATCGGCTCACCAATTTCTCTTTCCGAGCCGACATCCACTGCACCACAACGCACCTCCGTCAATAAACGCTTACTGGTATTCCCAAGTGGTCACCCATCTAAATGCTGACCAGGCTCAACGTTGCTTAACTTCGGTGATCGACTGAGAACTGGTGTATTCATCGCGATATGATCGCAATGATTCTATGCGGCTATTAAGAATTATTCAGTTCTTGGTTTGAGACCAGAGCCTACCTGACAGCCATTGATGAGCAAAGATTTGATCTACATCAGGAACCGTGACGCTGTTTGGGTATTAAAAGAATTCCCTCCCAGTCGAAGGACGGGATTTAAGATAGGCCCTCGTTCTGGGCGAGAGTTTCACTAAACCCGAAAGTAGAAAAAGTTTAATTTGTCATTCAAATTAAACAAAGTTATTGATGATTTTTCCTATATTATGTATTTTTATTCTATTCCAAACTGTAATGTTGTTCATATGGATGTCGTAAATTTAATTTAATATTTAATATATTTAATATTTAATTTTCACTCATTATTTTTATTTTTTCATTGTTATTGCATTTTCACTTTTCAAGCAGCTAAAATAAAAATAACAAAGATTCAGATATATTTTGAACTCATAATGCTATCGTTTATAATTAAAAAAAGGGTAAAGAGCATCAAAATGGTGGAAACATTTGTCTTTCTTTGAAATAGATTTATTAAATACTTATCATCCAGATTCGTCATTTTGAAAATCTATTACCTCACTTTCGAATGGAAATATGAAAGAACTAAATTGCTGTACCTACTTAACATGCTTAGGTAATAGAGAAAAATAACACAATAAAATGACCCCCCTAACCCCCCCCCCCAAAAAAAAAACGAAGCTGATACATACGTTGTCAACCATGACAATTATCAAAATATTTACATTAGTTATTTGAAAGGAAGTATCCGTTGAAGCATCTGCAAATTTAATCGGAATGTTTTGAGAAGAACATTCCGGTTCTGATTGAAAATGTCTCACTTTTATTTCAAACTTGTGAATAAATGTGGTTAAACGAATTTTCTCTTTTTTGAGAAAACGTATCAGATGTTATTTAAAAATTGTTGTAGAGCAGCAGACAGACTTATAGTGCTGGAATGGAGATGGAATGGTCGATGGCCCGAAATAGCTAAAGATAAATTAAGATTAATAGCAGTCAGAAATTCAGACCGTCATTGACAGTCTGAGAACGATTGCTTCCGTGAGTGGTTCACTTTGTCCGACTCTCTGCCTTCGGGCGGAGAGGAACTCAGGCGGGACTCCGCCGAAAGGTAGAGTCTCTTCTGGGGAAAAGCAGGCAAGAATTTTTGACCGAGCTTACGAGCACGGTTTTTCCCACGTTAATTGACATTGTGCCACACCTACCTGCCCACGTGGGAACGCCGTAAATAATATGGACCGTCATTGACAGTCTGAGATCAACAGCGTACAACGGCCGTTCACTTTGTTCGACTCTCTGCATTCGGGCAGAGAGGAACATAGATGGGGCTCCGCCGAAGGGTAAAATCTCGTCTGGGGAAAAGTAGAAAGCATTTTTGTCCGAGCATACGGGCTTGGTTTTACCCACGTTAAAAGCCTTGTGTCGCATCTATCTCAGGTTTCTGCCCATGTGGTGAGGCCGTAAATATTTCGGACTGTCATTAAGACTCTGAGTGAAACGTCTGCGTACGTCGGTTGTTCACTTTGTCGGACTCTCTGCCCGAAGGCAGCGAGGAACCCAGACAATGATGAGCCGAATGGTATAGTCTCGTCTGGGAAAAAGAAGACTAGATTTTTTTGCCCAAGCCTACTGGCTCGGTTTTACCCACGTTAACTGTCCTTGTGCCGCATCGACCTCGGGTTTCTGCCCACGAGAAGAGGTCGTAAATAATTCGGAGTGTCATAGACGATTATTATCGGACTGTACTCTCTGCGACTCTAGCAACTTAATCTCTCCCCACTTCTAATTATTGTTGTTCTTGTTTGTACTTAATATCCATTATCACGGATAATGTGCTGTAAATACTTCAACACACATCATCTGGAATAACACTGCCACCTCGGCGATACAGAAAAAAAAAAGATAAAAGCAAACATTTCCCAGAATGACCAATGTCTTAAAAGATGCAATGTCATTTTCTACAGTGCAAATGTTTCGAAATGTTTCTCTTCGGTAAAGGTAACTTTCTTCGACATTTGCGTGAGAATGCCCGTGTTAGATTGGCCGAGAGCAAATCCACAGACCACACCTTATCAATCTCTATCATTTAGACCATGAGCAATCATCTTATCCTCTCCCGAATTACATAACATGACGCTCCTAAGCATTTCTACATATTTCAATTTACTTTTGAATTGAATTTATGTACCTCCATTCACCAAGACCTACTTGGTGGTTGAGATAGTTGCGTATATATAAATAGGATTACGTTTGATTTATGAGGTTACGTCGGTTGGCGAAGATATTCTCCACTTAGAGAATTTGTGCAATAAATAATTACTAAATAACTCTTTCTTTATCTAGTTTAAGCTGAGCATATCTATCTATCTATCTATCTATCTATCTATCTATCTATCTATCTATCTATCTATCTATCTATCTAAAGAAGGAAATTACTGCAAAAGTAATTCAAACTTACCAAAAAGGTAGCTTTTAAAATTCCACTTATCCTATCGGCACAATGCTTCTATGACGGTCTTTGAGAATCCAATTCGTAAAAGTTCAAATAATCTATTACTCTTGGGGTCATCAGGAGAGAATGTGCACCGTTTCGGGGCCTTCCTCTCTACGGTTTTCATTGCACACCGGCCCCCCTCACTGATGTGAGGCCCCATTGTATTTTACCAACCGTTTCAACGAAAAGCAAAACTGATTTTAAAATAAACGGTTAAAGAGAAAAATATTTTCACGTTTTTCTCCACGTTAGCGCGAAAAAGTTAGCATATTGTTCTATTAC
>JBBBDQ010001220.1:3322500-3387500 GCA_037127315.1 Ascarosepion bandense | reverse complement strand
TACATATATATATATATATAAATTGATTGTTTAATACTTAGATTTTGGTTACAATATGGTTAGACCAATGCACATTTGTATTAAAAAGTGTTCAATAAAATTATATTGTGGAACATTTGAATATTTTCCATTTTAAACGAGTTTTTTCGCTATCCAGGTTTCTACCATGAGTGGTGTTTTCAGGCGATTTTTAATAACTTTGATGTTATTAAAAATCGCCTGAAAACACCACTCATGGTAGAAACCTGGGTAGCGAAAAAACTCGTTTAAAATAGAATATATATATATATGCCATGTACATAGGTCTCTCTGTATGTGTGCATACATGCAAACCAAGGTTTACGTAAATACAGACGCAACTTTGCACCAAACATCTCACCCTAAAGAAAATGTTTAACGAGTTTGTTTTGCAGCTCATAACTCGAGTAGTGATGTCGATTTTCATACGGTTTCTCAAATAAAAGACCGTCTGACGAAGCTAAGTTATCCGTATTTAATTTTATAAAAACCCAACAAACGCATACGCATACAAAGAGCTGCTGACAATTTCACAGCATGACTAAGAAACTCTTTTAAAAAAATGCAAAAAAATGTTATGGTGCCCTCGTACGATGAATGGACTCTTCCTCTTTTGTTATATGTAATTATCTGTTTGACTTGAGAGCAGTAAACAGGAGCAGTTGTCGACAGCTACTAGTTAGGCAATAAGCAGCGTAATAATACATTTGGACTTATTTATTTCTATATAACTTATTATTAACACTTCCTTTGAATATCTTGTTTCTTTTATACTAATGCACTGTTTTGGACGTGCCTTCTTATTCCGTGTCTTACGCCCGGCACAAACCGGTCACTACAACTCCACAACAACTGGGCGATGAAGTTCCACAACAATAAAGAAACATCTTGCTGGTTTTAGGAACTGGGTTGTACACGGATATTTTTAGCCTCTTATTTGTTCATAGACACATAGGAAACGTAGACCCGGAGCGTAAAATAAATTATTTGATTTGAATAAAGTTGCATGCGTCCCTCGAAACTGTTGCTAATCTGCTTTAGCACCATCCTGTCGCAAAAATATTCCCATTTCACACTGCGTCAAGATGTTATATTTGCATTATAGGGTTATGATGCAGCTGATATCAGCTCGGAACGAGAAATCAGAGAACCGAGTTCGATTCCAGTTGAATTACTTACATTCACTTACGCGCAAATGCCCCTGGGAAAAGTATTAATCCGTTTTCTCCCTCCAGTTATGGGTTAAATAGTAGGATATATTGGGTTCTGTAACCTTGGTGAGCGACCAGTCTGCCTCAGAAAGTAATGGCAACCTACTACGTGAAAAATCTTGAAAGAGACATGATCGCCGCAGCGTGTATCACGTATGACACTTAATTGACCGACTATTGTCTTTTAACAATTTAAGAACGTTAAAGGTCGGCTACTTGCTTTCGTGCACATTCCCCTGCTAATGCAGCATGTCAGTTCCATGTTGCAGGTGCCGGCATTTGTTCAACACTCACAGAAGCCATCCGTGATTTATACGACAATCTTAGATACAGTGATTGTGTGTGTGTGTGTGTGTGTGTGTGTGTGTGTGAGAGAGAGAGAGAGAGAGAGAGCGCGCATAGTCAAACATGTTTAGTTGTTTGAACAAAAGGTCATGAGAACTTTGAACCTTGTGTTAGCACGACCGTCGACACAGTCTGTAAACAGCTTCGTCTACCTAGTTTCAAGCCCGAAGTTTGTATGAAAAAGCCGTTGTATGGTTATAAATTAACGCAGCTGCATGCAGGCCATTACTTCTGCTAGGAAGGCTGGGTGGTGGGGGTGGTGGGGTGGCAATGTGCCGGGCCAGGAAGTTTTCCTCTTCAGAATCCATCTTGCACATTTATAAATCTAGCATTCGTTCTTGCATTGAATACTATTGCCATGTCTGGTCGGGTGTTCCTGTGATTGTCGACAAAATCCAAAGAGGATCTGCAATGTTATCGATCCTGACTTGTCATCTCGACTTCAGTCAATTTCTCACTGATGTAACGCGGATTCCCTCTGTCTTTTCTACAAATATTTTCATGGCAACTGCTCTGAGGAACTTTTTCCCTTTTGCCCCATTCACGTGAAATTAAACGTGCTACTCGTTTGGCATCTAGGTCCCACTCTTTTGCCATTGAAATAGATAGTTAAATGTAACCTTAACTTCTACTCGAACTGTTTCTTTTTTCGCACTTCCCGAAGTATTCAATATATATATATATATATATATATATATCACGCTCACGGAGAGAGAGAGAGAGAGAGAGAGAGAGAGAGAGAGAGAGAGAGAGAGAGCCAATAGTGAGGCAGCATCGACTCAGTTCATTCTCTTTATTACCAGTTACAAAAGCTTTTGCCGCTGATTTGCTTTTTAATAGTGCCTCATTATTTTTCCCCTCTATTATAATAAACACTGTTTTATATTTACTTGCACGTAATGTATATAATATATTTTTCTCCTGTTACGCTAAGGTTTGTATAATGTTTTTCTCTTATGTCTTAATGTAAGATACTGAACAGTAGGTGTATCAATATATATGTTGACATCATTTTATATAGATATTTTATTTGTTATTTTAGATGCCACGGGCCCACTCGTATATATATATATATATATATATATATATATATATATATATCACTCCTGTCACACTCAAGGGTTTGAATTATTTTTTTTCTTATGTCTTAATCTAAGACACTCTAGATTAGGTACGAGGGCCATTCAATAAGGTGAATTTTCGGTATAAGGACTTCTAATAGAAATAGAAGCTTACTTTTTTTTAATTTTTCAACGTAGTCTCCCAGAAGTGTCACACACTTTTCCCATCTGTGCACAAGATTCCATATTCCTTCAGCGTAAAAATCTTTAGACTGGTGTCTCAGCCAATCGATCACAGCGCCTTTGACTTCATTGTCACTTTCAAACTTCGAACGCTTTTAAGGGACCAAACAGGTGAAAGTCTGAAGGGGCAAAGTCTGGGCTGTAAGGGGGATGAGGGAGCAGTTCCCAGCCCAGCTCGTTGATGGTCTGTACCGTTTGGGCTGCTGTGTGAGGCCTTTGAGTAGGCAAGGTCATCATGGACAATTTTGTCTGCTGTCCCAACAGATAGGCTCAAAGTCCTTGCAATGTCCTCCACTGTCACCCTTTTGTCAGACTGAATGAGATCATTGACTGATTCGATCCCCTCAGGTGATCTCACTTCTGTAGGCCTCCCAGGCCTGTCTTCAGCCTCAACACTGCTCCGTCCTTCTTTAAACAATTTAGCCCACCTGTAGACATTTTTTGGCTGAAACATGTGGCACCATACACAGTTGACATTCTCATATGAATTTCAACTGGTTTGCATCCTTCAGCAACCAAAAATTTTATAACTGATCTCTGTTCAATCCTGGAGCGGGCTTCTTGGTCGGCCATCTTTGTTAATCTCCAAAACTCTCAAAGTTTTTGACAATCTGCAAAAAAATTAAATCCTTTTGAAAAAGAAGTAAAGCAAAATTTTTATTAAAAAAGTAAGCTTCTATCTGTATTTTAAAGTTCTTATACCGAAAAATTTATCTTATTTATTGAATGACCCTCGTAGAAGTCCTTATACCGAAAAATTGACCTTATTTATTGAATGACCCTCGTATGCCACTATATATGTTGTCGTCATTTCAGACGGCGTATTGACATAGATATTTTGCCATCATTTCTTACGACACGGGCCCACTCATTTTACTAGAAATAAATATTGTTGGTAATTTTCTTTTTATAAAAATGTATTGCTGGTAATTCAACTATAAAAAATTATTGTTATATTTTCATATTGTCTTCTTTTTGTTTGCGGGGTTCACAATTTGCCAACAACTGGTACCATAACAGATGCTACCAACCCGGGTCAGGGTGGATCTGGGAACAACAGCAATTAAAAAGTGATTCCATACTCTACAAAACCTTTAATCTTTCAATAAGAGGCCTTGTTTCTGGTTCTATTTTATCGCTATACCCTGGACTTAACGTCAAGGAGCCATCTTGCTTGGAAAATAGACCAAGGCCAAGAAGCCCGAAATAGAGTGTTTTGGGGAAAAGGCGACCGTTCCAACCAATCGGCCACTCAATCAAAGACCAATGTCAAATATCTAATTGCTTTCAAATATGACAAATCTGTTTGAAAAATATGGCACCGCTCGATTTTCTCGATCCAGGGTTGTCACAAATTTTCAAATCGTTCAGAAGTATAGAATATAGCAAACCAAATAGAATGAGGTCTGTTTGTTAATTAAAAATAAAAAAAATGGCCTCATCTCAAAAATAAATGCCATCAGCAAATCAAATAATAAACCAATAAAAAATCTGAGATTGAAGTGAACGCTAAAAAGAGAATATGAAAGAAAGAAAGAAAGAAAGAAGGAAAGAAAGAAAGAAGGAAAGAAGTAAAGAAAGCAGAGAAAGAAAGAAAGAAATAAAGAAAGAAAGGAGGGAAGAAAAAAGAAAAGAAAGAAGTAAAGAAAGCAGAGAAAGAAAGAAGGAAAGAAAAAAGGAAAGAAAGAAAGAAAGAAATAAAGAAAGCAGAGAAAGAAGGAAAGAAAAAAGGAAAGAAAGAAAGAAGGAAAGAAAGAAAGAAAGAAAGAATAAAGAAAGCAGAGAAAGAAAGAAAGAAATAAAGAAAGAAAGGAGGAAATAAAAAAGAAAAGAAAGAAAGAAAGAAAGCAGAGAAAGAAAGAAGGAAAGAAAAAAGGAAAGAAGGAAAGAAAGAAAGAAATAAAGAAAGCAGAGAAAGAAAGACAGAAAGCAGAGAAAGAAAGAAAGAAAGAAAGAAGGAAAGAAAGAAAGCAGAGAAAGAAAGAAAGCAGAGAAAGAAAGAAGGAAAGAAAAAAGGAAAGAAGGAAAGAAAGAAAGAAAGAAAGAAGGAAAGAAAGAAAGAAGGAAAGAAAGAAGCCATGGAAAGAAAAATGAAAAAAAAAAATGTTTCACTCTTACGAACATTATTAGGGTTGGCATCTCATCTAAGGACACGCTTCTACACCCTGGGTCTGTTGCTTAGCAACATGTTTCCCGCCTATTATTGTGTGCTCTTTTGTAGCCACAATGTTTGATTATTGGTTATTCACACTGAATAAAAAGCAACACAATAAGTTATAATTACGTAGATGTTTCGTCAAGAAACTTTGATGTCAAAGTGTGTTTACACTGACAAAAGTACTTCGGAGAATTCAGTCTTATTTCACAAACTTGGAATAATTTGACCAGGAACATAATTTACTTACCCTATCACCTATTTTGTATCGTCTACGAAATATTGCATTCTGGTTCGCAAAATATATTGCTCTCAAAAGGTAGCAGAAAAGTCCATACTCGAATTTATTTGGTTCGCGTATCTAATGTTCAGATTCCTTGAAACACAATGGATGTAAAATTATTCGAACGAAGAGAACCGGATTGTCAAGGGTCAAGAATATAAGCGAGTGACTAGCAGTATAGCCCGGCGTTGCTCGGGTGTAATGAAAGCTTTAAAACTAATAAATAGTCCTGGAGCTGTGACTCTTTGGACGTTGGCACGAAAGACTAAAAAGCAATAGTTGCTTCCAGTTAAAGCGAAACCGTAGACTGAAAGAAAGATGAATGGATGTAAGTCAAATTTTGATTTCCTGGTATCGATATCAAATAAGTTTTTTTTCGTCGTAAACTGAATTTTGAAGGCTAAATAAGTCCTCTGAGTAAATGGTATCATGGCTGAGATTAAGAACTACAATTATACCTAATTAGAGCCAAACCCGAAGTAAAAACTAAAATAAAAGGGTTGGAAAAAAAATACAGACATACAGGCAGATAAACAGACACACACACAAACATCTTGCCTTTTATATATAAATATATATTATCGATTTTCTGTACTATTGTACGAACTGCAACGTTGAAACTTCTGAATATCGTTTCTTATGCCTTTGTCTATGAGTGTATTAAATTTGATTAAAATCAGACCACTACTTTTATAACACGATTTTTTCGATTATCAATTTTCGATAGTTATCGGGGGTACCTCGACACAAAACCTAGCTAAGAACACTCGCAGACGCTTATAGGACAACTGTGTAAATTTTCAAGAAAATCGGTTCAGCCGTTTCGGAATCTAGAGGTAACGGACACACACACACACACACACACACACACACACACACACACAGACACACACAGACAAAGACCCATTTATAAATAAGTTTAGATTTAGATTTATTTACTAAGTTTTGGATTTCCCATTGTTGTGGATCCTGAGAATGAGGCCCGCACAAATAAATGAACAACGAGCAGTAATTGAGATAGAAAATAAGCGTATTAACGTAAGGATACAGACTTGAATGGAGATTAGTAGTCCAGGAATGCGGGTTAGTAAAAAGTATATGTACAAGTCTCTAGAAGTAGTATATTGAGTATGTCTGCGTCGGAAGCTGACGGGTACTGCGTAATCATCTTCTCAATGAGTGGAGCACAGAGATACTATGAGCTACTGTGTACTGACTGCTAATCTCTCTGGACTCTCGTATTCTCCGGATAACTCTCTGTGAAAACACGATATTCTGTATTTATTTACTCTACCCACTAGTGCAAAATGTGTCAAAAGGCCTTTTTAACGTGGGTTCTCTGGGCCATATAGCCCAGCCAAAAATATCTGTCTAATTTTGCCCAGTCGTGACTCTACTCTTCGGCGGAGCCACGACTGGGTTAATACTCTCCGCCCGGAGACAGAGAGATTGACAGTGTCAAAGAAGATATTGCGAGAAAACGCGGTAATCTCCTATCTCGCTTCTATAGTATAGAAGTACAATTATACTCTGGACGAATCCATCTTTATGAAAAGGGAGAACCCCACAACACCCATGAGATTTTTTTTTTGAGTCTAGTGTTCTATTTTGTTTACTGAACACGAAACTGATTCGACTTTTTGTTTCTCAAAACGCATTGGTCTTTAACAATCAACTCCAAATTCAAACTTCCAATTTTGTTTGCTAGTTCAGCTGGCTAGTTTGGTCATTTTGTCTCTACTTTCGAGATGAGGTAGTATTTACAGTATGCATACTATTCGGACCGTTTTCCTCATTTTAAGATGAGGACAATAGTCCGAATAATGTAAATACTGTAAATACCACCTCATCTCAGAAATATAGACAAATAGAATGATCTATTATTAAACGTCGTACAAATGGCAACCAAGATATGGACAATAGTCCGAATAATGTAAATACTGTAAATAGTACCTCATCTCAGAAATATAGACAAATAGAATGATCTATTATTAAACGTCGTACAAATGGCAAGAATGATGAGGACAATAGTCCGAACAATGCAAATAATGTAAATACTACTTCATCTCGTAAGTATAAACAAATACAGAAGGCCGGAGAGGAACAATGACCAAAATGTCATAGACATGGCAATAAAGATGAAGACAACAGTCCGGACATTGTAAATAATGTAAATACTACTTCATCTTGGAAGTATACAGAAATACAGAAGGCCGAAGTTTACAACGGCTGAAATGTCGTAAAGATGGCAATAAAGATGAGCACAACACTTTGAGCAATGTAAATAATGTAAATACTACTTCACCTTAAAAGTATAGGCAAAAACAGAAGGCTGGAGTGTAGAACGGCCGAAACGTCGTAAACATGGCAATAATGACGAGGACGACAGTCCGAACAATGTAAATATGGTAAATACTACTTCATCTTAGAAGTGTAGACAAAAACAGAAGGCCGGAGTGTACAACGGCCGAAATGTAGTAAACATGGCAATAAAGATGAGGACAACAGTCCGAAAAGTGTAAATAATGTAAATACTACCTCATCTAAGAAGTATAGACAACTACAGAAGGCCGGAACGTACAACGGCCGAAATGTCATAAACATAGCAATGGGGAGGCCAGTCCGAACTGTGTAAATAATGTAGTTTAATAAATATTGTGTATGTTGCCAAAAAAGTTTGTCTGTTTTCCAAATCAATTAACTGTTTCTAATGATAAATGACGTTAAAAAGCAGGACGAATCTCAGCCACCGAAATATACAATTTGATTATTAAATCTAACGCAATTATTTAAAAGTCCGTCACTTTCAAGCGGTGGAAGACTTAAAACCAACGATATTTAGTGCTCCTTGCGCACGCGCCTTTTTACTTCCTCGTTATTTCAGAAAGATTGTATAGAGCCAAGCGAACACAGACCCGTTGTAAGCATGATATTTATAATTTGAATCCACACACCGATATCTTGTAGGTCTCCAACATGACACACCTTTTGAATTACTTAAGTAATTACACATTATAAATTAAACGTGTCTGTAGCATAGGTACTTAGTGAATTTAGCCTAGTTTGGCATGAGATCAAGAAGAATGAGTGGTTATGGTTATACCATTAAGCAAAATATTGAAGACTTGTTTCGAAAGCTGATTCTCAATATTTTTTTTATATCTATACTGAAACACGAACTACTTTGTCAATATGATCTTCCTAAACGTCGGATGACAACCAGATAGCTTCTCGAAGCTTCATCAAATAGAGAAAAAGAAAAAAAAGAATAAATTAAAAAAATAATAATAATAATTTAACTATTGTTTAATTATCAGTTTGTTGAAAGAGAAAAATGACGATATGGCGTGGAATGATGGAGTAATGGTAAAGTCAGTGGGTAGCGATATGAGAAACAGACACGTAGACATACCGGGTTTAAATGTTTCCGAGGTTAAAATACAACTGCGATTCCTTAAACATTCATGATGGCTTAGAGAAAGCCAAGAAAACACACACACACACACACACACACACACACACACACACACACACACACACACACATACACACACACAAGAGCACGGGCCCAGATATAGGTATCTGTGCGCATGTGTTTTCTTGGTGGTACTGTAACACGATAGATTTTGTGTAGCGATTTAAAATGTAAAAATATTACAATAATAATATTACTCTAATTTACATTCACTTACGCACAAATACACTTGGAAAAGATATTAATCCCTCTCTTCCCTCCAGTTATGGGTTAAATAATAGGACAGATTAGATTCTATAGCCTCGGCTGGCAACCAGTCTACCGCAGAAAGCAAAGGCAAACTACTGGGGGAAAATCTTCTGTCCAGTCAGTCAGTCATGTCTCTTTCGAGACATGATCGCCCAAAGCGTGTATTAACTGACAGACTGAATAGTTGAAAACATGATTAAGGTTTCTACTGGTCATAAAGTAAGGGATCGGTTTTTTATTGTTATGAAGTAATAAACTGATCCCTCCACTAATTACTACTTAGTAATATAATACATCTTTTCCACCTCTAGCTATGAGTCAAATAATAGGACAGATTGCGTTCCATAGCCTTGGCTGGCAACCAGTCTACAGCAGAAAGCAATGGCAACCTACTGTGTGATAAACTTCTGCCAGCGTGTATCACGTATAGCACTTTCCTGTCTGACTGACTCTACTTTGAAACGAGCACTATGGATCGTTATTCTATTTGTTGTTACTCTTACTAAGATATCTATCTATCTATCTATCTATCTATCTATCTATCTATCTATCTATCTATCTCAGTCTGTTTATATCTATCTATCTATCTATCTATCTATCTATCTATCTATCTATCTATCTAGTCTGTTCATATCTATCTATCTATCTATCTATCTATCTATCTATCTCAGTCTGTTCATATCTATCTATCTATCTATCTATCTATCTATCTATCTATCTATCTATCTATCTAGTCTGTTCTATCTATCTATCTATCTATCTATCTATCTATCTATCTATCTATCTATCTATCTATCTATCTATCTCAGTCTGTTCATATCTATCTATCTATCTATCTATCTATCTATCTATCTATCTATCTATCTATCTATCTATCTCAGTCTGTTCATATCTATCTATCTATCTATCTATCTATCTATCTATCTATCTTAGTCTATTCAGATCTATCTATCTATCTATCTATCTATCTTAGTCTGTTCATATCTATCTATCTATCTATCTATCTATCTATCTATCTATCTATCTATCTTAGTCTGTTCAGATCTATCTATCTATCTATCTATCTATCTATCTATCTATCTATCTATCTATCTATCTATCTATCTCTGCTTCTTCATATCTATCTATCTATCTATCTATCTATTTATCTATCTTAGTCTATTCAGATCTATCTATCTATCTATCTATCTATCTATCTATCTATCTATCTATCTATCTTAGTCTGTTCAGATCTATCTATCTATCTATCTATCTATCTATCTATCTATCTATCTATCTCAGTCTGTTCAGATCTATCTATCTATCTATCTATCTATCTATCTATCTATCTATCTATCTCAGTCTATTTCATTATCTATCTATCTATCTATCTATCTATCTATCTATCTATCTATCTATCTATCTATCTATCTATCTATCTCAGTCATTCATTATCTATCTATCTATCTATCTCAGTCATTCATTATCTATCTATCTATCTATCTATCTATCTATCTATCTATCTATCTATCTATCTATCTATCTATCTCAGTCAGTTCATATCTATCTATCTATCTATCTATCTATCTATCTATCTATCTATCTATCTATCTATCTCAGTCAGTTCATATCTATCTATCTATCTATCTATCTATCTATCTATCTATCTATCTATCTCAGTCAGTTCATATCTATCTATCTATCTATCTATCTATCTATCTATCTATCTCAGTCAGTTCATATCTATCTATCTATCTATCTATCTATCTATCTATCTATCTATCTCAGTCAGTTCATATCTATCTATCTATCTATCTATCTATCTATCTATCTATCTATCTCAGTCAGTTCATATCTATCTATCTATCTATCTATCTATCTATCTATCTATCTATCTATCTATCTATCTCAGTCAGTTCATATCTATCTATCTATCTATCTATCTATCTATCTATCTATCTATCTATCTATCTATCTATCTATCTCAGTCAGTTCATATCTATCTATCTATCTATCTATCTATCTATCTATCTATCTATCTATCTATCTCCAGTCAGTTCATATCTATCTATCTATCTATCTATCTATCTATCTATCTATCTATCTATCAGTCAGTTCATATCTATCTATCTATCTATCTATCTATCTATCTATCTATCTATCTATCTATCTATCTCAGTCAGTTCTTATCTATCTATCTATCTATCTATCTATCTATCTATCTATCTATCTATCTATCTATCTCAGTCAGTTCATATCTATCTATCTATCTATCTATCTATCTATCTATCTATCTATCTATCTATCTATCTCAGTCAGTTCATATCTATCTATCTATCTATCTATCTATCTATCTATCTATCTATCTATCTATCTATCTATCTGATGTAGCAAGTAAGACCGATTTATGGCAAGAGATATTAAGTAGATAAGTTTATTACAGGAGAGCAGTTTAATCGCTTATTGTCCCAAGAATCGTCTCATACCAATGATGAGATATTTTGCTAAATTATCTGTTGATGAGATGACACAGGGAGAATTGATTACATGCCTCTCATAGAGGTACCCTGTCAGTCTCAGCCGAAATTCAAAATCTTATTATCTACCTTTTTGCTGTTAAATGTTAAACCAGACTGTGTGGGTAAGCGTGTCTGTATATGTTTGCGCATGTGTGCATATGCGTGAGTGTGCATATGCGTAAGTGTGTGTGCCAACCGGGAATGTTGGTCCTGGGTATGACCAGAAACTGCATCCGACAGCAAGGCCTCTTAATTGCTGTTCTTCCCAGGTCCACCCTGGCTTTGAGTGGTAGGACCTGTTAGGGTCCCAGCTATGGGTAATTAGTTACCCTCCAAACTAGGGTGAAAACATTATGAAAGTATAGAAATAGACTTTTAAAGAAAAATATACCTTTTTGAAGGAAATATATTACCAACAATACATTATTGAAGGCTTACGGCCATATCACTTTGAATACCCCGGTTATCGCTCGATCACTGAAGTTAAGCAACGTGGAGCCTGGTCAGTACTTAGATGGGTGACCGCTTGGGAATACCAGGTGCTGTAAGCGCTTAGTGACGGATGTGCGTTGTGGTGCAGTGGATATCAGCTCGGAAAGAGAAATCGGCGAGCCGAGTTCGTAATTCCAGTTGAAGACCCTGCATTCACTTAAGCACTGGTACTCTTGGGAAAGGTATTAATCCGTCCCTTCCCTCCAGTTATGGGTTAAATAACAGGGTAGGACTTGGGGACCCTGCCCTTAGAAAAAAACAGATGTCAATGAATCTTAGACTCGAAAAGAAAAAATTATTTCTAGACACAGGACTTATATAAAAACAATAAATTGTTGAAAAAGAAAAAAAGTATTACCAGCAATAAATAAATAAAATTTAGTTGGCAATAAATGTCCACCGAGGTTGATATGCCATAAAACAAAATTTTTGAAGACAAAATAATTACCATAACACATTTTTGAAGGAAAAATAATTATTGCCATAATGCGTTTTTGAAGGAAAAAAATTATCAGTAATACATTTTTGAATAAAAAAACTAGAACACATCTTCAGTTTTCTAAAATAAAAACATCATCAAAATTTGACTAAATTAACCTTCTCCCTATAACTGAACATTAAAAATACCTTAAAACCCCACCTTTTTGGCATTAAATAACCCACAGAGGTTGATATGTCGTTAAACAAAACTCACTCACTCAGTTACCCAACCAGAAATGCTAAAGAAGGTACCATTTTTAAGGTTTTCATACCAAGTTTGACCTTTCTATCCCTTGAGATCACCGTTTTCTTTTTTCATTTTAGCTGTAAAACCGTCAGCAAATGATTAGTTTTGTTTTTCATTAATAACGTAACAAAGGACATTTTCAAGCTAACGTCGTATTAACGAATATTTGAATTAGACACAAAATGGTTCATCTCAATCGCGTAAATGGTAATCAGTCTAAGCGAACCCACCTTTGCTGTCAACTTTATACGTTTCTTCAAATTACTGAGATTGAATTAAAAATAGAGTGTTTCCTTTACAATCAGAAGCTGCGTTTTAGCAAAAAGCGTTTTAACGATTTTAGCGACTCATGGTAATGTTCTGAAATCGTTGACTGCCTGTCGGTTCCTAAGTCGTGTATTTCAAAAGCTCAGCATGATTACGTCACGTTTTAATCGGTCACGATAGACAGGATTTATTGCTAGCGATTGCTCTTCTCCTTCTAAATAGAAACTTTATTGACCAAAAACAAGACTGTTATGTACTTTTGAAAACAGAAAAGAATGTGTTAATACCATTTTTTTCTATTAACTATTGCTGGTGACTAAAAGTTAACATTTCTATAGTAATTCGAATAGGTCAGGTCATGTTGCACAACACGTCGAACTGTTTAACGCAAGTTCTCTCGTCGTTAGAATTTGATTTGATTTAAGTTTTGTTTAACGGCATATCAACACCCCTGTGGGTTATTTAATGCCAAAAAGGTGGGGTTTAAGGTAATTTTTTAATGTTCATTTATAGTGAGAAGGTATCAAGATTTTAATAAAAAATTAAATTTTTATTTTAATTTAGAAAAGTAATGTCTTCTAATTTTTTATTAAAAATGTATTGCAGGTAAAACATTTTTCCTTCCGAAATGTATTATGGTAATAATTTTTTCCTTCAAAAAAGTATTGTTGATAGTATTTTTCCTTCAAAAATGCATATTTTTATAACGTCTATTCTTATGTATATCTAATCTAAATATAATATAAACTTATTTATAAATAGGACTTTGTCTATGTGTGTGTGTGTGTGCGTGCCCGTTACCTATAGACTCCGAAACGGCTGAACTGATTTTCTTGAAAATTTACACAGTTGTACTACAAGCGTCTGAAAGTGTTCTTAGCTAGGTTTTGTGTCGAGGTACTCCCGATAAATATCGATAATCGATAATCAAAAAAATCGGGTTATAGAAGAGTGGTCCGATTTTGATTAAATTTGATACACTCATAGACAAACACATAAGAAACGATATTCATAAGTTTCAAGGTTGCAGTTCTTACAATAGTGCAGAAAATCGATTATATATATATATATATATAAAAGGCAAGATGTTTGTGTGTGTGTGTCTGTTTGTCTGTATGTCCTTTATACAAATCCACAATTTTTATCCGATTCTCACCAAATTTCACACAAATATTCTTTAGGCTGAGTCTGAGCTCCAGGACCATGAATTAGTTTTAAAGCTTTAATTACACCCGGGCAACGTCGGGCTATACTGCTAGTATTTCTATAAAAGTCTATTCTTATACTTTCATTATGTTTTGACCCCAGTTTGGGGGTTAACTATTTACCCATAGCTGGGATCCTAACAGGTGCTACCACTCCGGGTCAGGGTGGACCTGGGAACAACAGCAACTAAGAGGTGGTTCCATGCTTCTCACAACCTCCCAATCAGAGGCCTTGCTGCCGGATGCAGTTTACCGTCATACCTAGGACCACTCTTCATCAGAAAGTCAAGAGTATAAGCTTTAACGTATTTGCACAGACTTAAGTCGTAAAATATTCTATGTTTTAGTAGTACGATCAGATCGGTGTCAAAGTTTTTGCCGGTTTGTAAAAGGGACATTTTAAATCATTGTAATTTATTTTATGCCTATTGTTATTACTTAAACATATCACCATGATTAATTTATAACTTTTATTTCAGTTTATTAAAGCATCATTCATATTTTTCTGCATTATTCTCACCCATGTTCTTTCCATCTAAAGAACACATTAGGCATGCTTAACTCTATGAGTTTCACAGAGGTTCCAATGCAAATGCAACGTGTTTCTTGTCTCGAATCTTTGTTTTCATGACACCTTCAGACACCATTTTCGGATAGGCTTGTCACAGGTGATGAGAAGTGGATTCTCTACCATAACGTTAAACGTCGGTGATCGTGGATAAATCGAGGAGAAAGACCAGTTCAGTAACCGAGAGAAGGACTTCATATCAACCATTACGAACTTTTAGACAACAGTCAAACCATTACTGCTAGTCTCTATTGTGATCAACTTCGTCGTTTGAAAACTGATTTGACCCGAAAACGACCTTCTTTAGTCAACAGAAAGAGAGTCATCTTCCATCATGATAATGCTCGTCCTCACACAGCACTTCTAACCAAAGATCTCCTAGGAGAATTTGGTCGGGAAATCTTGCCCCATCCTGCATATTCTCCTGGCCTAGCTCCCTCAGATTATCACTTATTTCGAGGATTACAAAACCATTTAGATGACCTTAGGTTAACATCACGAGGAGTGAGATTCATATTCCACATCAAAACCTAAAGAATTTTACAAGCGAGGCATTTATAAGCTCGTTGATAGATGGAATCAAGTTATAGAGAGCAAAGGTCGTTATTCTTATGAATAAAGATTTTCAACAACACACAGTTTTTCATTTTCAAGATGAAATTTTAAATCGGCAAAAAATTTTGCACCGACCTCATATTTTGTTACCTTGGCGATATTTCTGGAATAATTTGACTTAGCGGCGCCCATCTCCAATCTAAATAACATACAACTGGTTGTACTTGATAGATCTTAGCAAAATCATCAGGATCAGTGCGTAATTCCTCGCTTGATTTAAGGGAGAGGTGAGTTCTAACTGTTATTTTGTCACTAGAGGTCGCTCGAATTCCAGAAATAATTGCATGTAGACATTTATCTCTGGCCAGGGTACCTCGAGGTGCAAGCTTGTCTCGCTAGAATTATTATAATTGAGTAGTGAGTTGGATCCTCACTGGGTGTCTCTTAATTTAGGCCTTGTGCCACATCTAAGCTATCTTTAGAAAATCACCATTAATCTCTGGCCATTCAAAAATACGATTCAGCGAAATTTGCGTATTTTTGCAAATTTAATAAACTTGTTAAAATAGTAAAGTTTATTTAGTTATAAAATTAATTACTCTTTTAATCTCCTCCCATATGAACCGATCTTTTTTAAAAAATACCTATAAAAACGTGTAATGAAATTCCGGCCTCTACAAACTTTCATGCTTACAAATCCGGTATCTAATGATAGATTTTTTTAGAGAATGCTATCAGTGATACGGAATAGAGGTTACCCCCGCTCCCACAAAAAAACAAAAAATAAACAAAACAAAAAAAAACAACATTATATTGTGGGTTCACCTATCGTCCGGTTCACATCCTTTTCCGATCAGTAATGGTTTATCTCCCGCTTCCTGTTTATCGTCCGGTTCACATCCTTTTCCGATCAGTAATGGTTTATCTCCCGCTTCCTGTTTATCGTCCGGTTCACATCCTTTTCCGATCAGTAATGGTTTATCTCCCGCTTCCTGTTTATCGTCCGGTTCACATCCTTTTCCGATCAGTAATGGTTTATCTCCCGCTTCCTGTTTATCGTCCGGTTCACATCCTTTTCCGATCAGTAATGGTTTATCTCCCGCTTCCTGTTTATCGTCCGGTTCACATCCTTTTCCGATCAGTAATGGTTTATCTCCCGCTTCCTGTTTATCGTCCGGTTTCGCTTCCTTCTAATAGAATTATCTTTCATTTCCAGTCGCCTCTTAAATCTTGTTAGTATTATCGCCTTGCTTCAGGTGAATTAATAAACAAAAGGTATTGGTCCTATTTCAGTATATATATATATATATATATATATATATATATATATATATTACGAGGATCCATTTATATATAAAAAAAATAATAATAATGTCCAAAAATCTTGTAGTAAGGGATTCTATTGAGTCCTACTTGTTATTACAAAAAAGTTTTAATTCATGAAGTGGTTGTGGGGATAAGGAAATTATAAATAGAACGTTTTAAAAGGTTTTAGAAAGTTCCAGTAACTCAAATTCTAAGTAACAGAAACAGACCTCAGCACCTGACAACAATGGCGAATGATTAGCGTGCTTTACTTCTACGTGTAAAGATCAAAGGTTTTTTTTAAATCGTATCACCCCGAGCGGTAATGCCACTGATGTGCAGGGGGCTACGTAATATTGAAAAGATTGGAAAAGAGAAAGCCGGAAACCACATCCTAAACAGGAAACAAGAGATGAGCCTCTTAACCTGTTCAATAGACGTGGGTGGAGTGTGAACCGGGCGATAGATGGATCTATCTACTCCAATACCCGAAAAGCAGGGGAGAAAGAAAGAAAGAAAAAAGCGTTGACTAAATGCAGAGGACAACTAAGTAGCCTAAAATAATTGATTTAAGTCTAACATAAGAAGATTTTTCTTTACCATGAGCGCAAATAGGCCCGAAACGCCATCGTAATTAAAATTAAACATTTATTTCGATCGTGTACAGTTATGAAATGATCTCACGTGATGCACGCTTGTGTGATCATGTCTGGATAGAGATATGACTGACTGGACAGATGACTGACTGGACAGAAGTTTGCCATTACTTATTACGGTAGACTGGTTACTAGCCAAAGCTATAGAGCCCAATTTCTCCTTCTGTTTAACTCATAGCTTGAGGGAGAAGAGACAGATATTTGCGCGATTGCAAGGAAATCAACAGGGGTTCGAACTCGGCTCTCCAATTTCTCGTTCCGAGCCGATATCCATTATACCACAACACACAACGTTAAGTGATACCCCGCAAATAAACGTACTTAGTATAATTAGTGTATTTTAAAGTAACAATTGAATGGGATTTCTTTATTATTGATTAGGAATCCATGGGATAATTTTGGGTCATTGCTTTTTTGATGTTAGCCTAAAGAGAAATCGATTTTAATAATTATGTAATGTTGGTTGGTTGTTTTGTTTTTATGGCATATCAACCTCGGAGTGTCATTTATTGCCAACTAAATTTTATTTATTTATTGCTGGTAATACCCTTTTCTTTCAACAATTTATTGTTGTGTTTTATATAATTTTTGTGTCTAGTAATACTTTTTTCTTTTCAAGTATCAAGATTCATTGGGATTTGTTTTTAAGGGCAGGGCCCCCAAGTCCTACCCTATTATTTAACCCATAACTGGAGGGAAGGGACGGAGTAATACCTTTCCCAAGAGTACCAGTGCTTAAGTGAATTCAACTGGAATTCGAACTCGGCTCACCGATTTCCCCCTCTGAGCCGATATCCACTGCACCACAACGCACATCCGTCACTAAACGCTTACAGCACCTGGTATTCCCAAGCGGTCACCCATCTAAGTACTGACCAGGCTCAACGGTGAACGAGCGAGAACCAGTGTAAGCCTTATTTAATGTAAGAGGTGATATTAAACAGAACGTAAATAAAACTTGCACTTCAAGCAGGCTCTAACCAAAAAACAATTCTGGAAATTGAATATAAATGATTCTAACTACCATATTTGACCGCAGATAAAACGCAAGAGTATATAAAACGCATCCTAATTGCAGTAGGGCAAATCAAGAAGAAATTACTAAGTAGGAAGATTATTAGTAAATGGTACAGCCTAAGTTATATTTGTGAGATATGGTTTTGGTTAAACAAGCCATGCTTACATTTAAATGAAAAATAATATGAAAGAAAGAACACAAGAAGAAAAAAATTAATGAAACAAATATATTTTACAAATATATAATTTGAATTTCTTGCATATAATTTTAGTTAAATAAGATCCTAATATTAAACATATTGAAATTAATATAATGAATATTATCAATGATAACACTTTAAATCTGCAGAAGAGAGTTTTAAATAATGACAATAGGTATTTAGTCTAAAGTCTAAGCTAATCAGAGTTGCCAGGTAACTAATTTCAGCTGATTATAGCGAAACGACAAATCGGGGTGCTGGGTTCGATTTCCAGTTGAATTCCTTGCATTCACTTCTTTTTTATAATTATATCGCCCCAAGCAAGGCATTTTTCTGCCACTGTTTTGCAGCAGTTACATAGAAGGAAAGTTATGAGAAAGAGTGACAGGTTATAGGGAGTGTCAGGAAGTGGTTGAGGGAAGGATGATTGTAAACATAAAGTGAGGGATCAGTTTATATATTGATTGTGATGTAGAATTGATCCCCCACTATATATCCACATATAATAATATAGACATTTTTTAGTTGAATTTTCATTTGATGAACATTGCTAGTCATTAAGTTTTTTTGTTTTTTTCATTATCATATCGCTCCAAGCAAGGCGTTTTACTGCTACTGTTTTGCAGGGGGTTACATAGGAGGAAAGTTATGAGAAAAAGTGATAGGAAGTGGGTAAGAGAAGGATGAGAATACTGATGAAAGTGGAGTAGACGGAGAAAGGAGCATGAGAGAAGGATGAATTTGGCCATAAGGTGAGGGGTCAGTTTATGTATTGATTGTAATGTAGAATCGATCCCCCACTTTATGTTCACATTATAATTTTTTTTATAATTATATCGCCCCAAGCAAGGCATTTTACTGCAATTTTTTTGCAGGGGGTTACATAGGAGGAAAGTTATGAGAAAGAGTGACAGGTTATAGTGGGTGTCAGGAAGTGGGTAAGAGAAGAATGAGGATGCTGATGAGAGTGGAGTAGACGGAGAAAGGAGCATTAGAGAGACGATGCAGGCTAGTGAGATAGAAGATGACTATTGACTTTACGTTTATATTCTTGGAGATTATAGCTGTCGGACAAGCAAATAAATGGAAGGGAATTCCACGAGCAGGAAGTGCAAGAAAAGAAGCTGCTGTAGTAGAATTTGCGTTTACATTTTATTGTTTTCACAGTAAAAGGGTGGGACCTAATTTGCTAATCTTGTGGCTAGAGTAAATTTATATATAGGAGGCACCAGTGAGCTAAGTTCATCGGAACAGAAGACGTGAAAGTATTTGTAAAAGAGACACAGGAGGCCACCCAGCGCCGGTGAGAACGTGACTGTATCTGAGCTGCCAAGTCGGGATCTATTACATTACAGATTCTCCGTTGGATTTTTTTAAGGACACCTAGGTAGATAGCACAAATACCCTTGGGAAAGGTATTAATCCATCTCTTTCCTCCAGTTATGGGTTGAATAAGAGTACAGATTGGGTTCTATAGCCTTGGCTGCCAACCAGTCTCCCACAGAAAATAATGGCAACCTTCTGCGGGATAATCTTCTTCTCAGTCAGTCATGTCTCTTTCGAGACATGATCGCCCAAAGCGTGTATCACGTATGACACTTAAGTGACTGATAGCGAATTTTATGCCTACATATGGCATATAAGATACAGTTGAATTTGAAAAGATATTTTTAGTAAAACAAATTCGCCTTATATACGGTCAAGTACGGTAATTTGATAATCGATATTACTCACATTATAAATTTAAATCGAATTAATTCATCATTAACATATTTCTGTTACAGTCGGTTGGTATTTTCATGTAATAAAATCTCAAAATCTAAGAATTAACATCCAAAAACAACTGATAATCAATGGAACCAATTCTGGCAGTGGTGCCAACAATTATCGAAATTAGAATTAAAAATGGTTATTTTAAACTAAAAAATTAGTTTGTATGTTTTTCTACTTTTCCTGTCAATAAACATTGAATTTAATGAATAAAATAGTTCTTTGAAGGACTATCTCTCATCACGCTATATATCAGGTAAATGCCATTCCAATTTTAATTAATTTTAAATTAATTAAAAACTCCAATTTGAATGTTTAATGCGTAGAAATAATATAATTCGTAAGAATTTCCACGCCAGGAATTTTTTTTTCTGAAATCAAAATCAAAATTATTTGAATATATCTTCTAAATTCATTTCAGAATCAATGCATAATATTCGACAGATAGAACGCACTGGTACGTGTGTATGTGTGCGTGTTTGCCAGCGTGTGTGTGTACGTGTGTCTGCGTGTGTGTGTGTGTGTGTGTGTGTGTGTGTCATGTCATACATATTCGATTGCCAGAAACCAAGATCCGGCAAAGCCCTCATCAGATGACGACACTGGGGTTCAGCTGGTGTTCAGTCAGAGATCGGTATCGGAGCATAATTACCACTAAACGAGAATTCCTCTCTCGGAAGAACTCCCTTATACCACCAGACATTGTCGTCTTTTACGTCATAGTGTGAAATGCCAGAGGACGATGCGATCGTATCATATATTTCTTATATTCACCAATTTTCAGTCAATGTTCATGAGTCCAGTAAGGAAATATTGAATTAATGCTGGGAAATTTGATTTCGCTGTCCAGATGACAAAGTCAAGGCAACGAGCAGTCAACGTGAAATTCAAATTGGAAAGGCGAAACGACATTCCACGCAAACAAATCTCTAAACCAGCGTTTCTCAACCTTTTTACCCTGAAAAGAAATTACTTGTCTCAAGGAGGCCCTACGCAAATATAAAATTATATATCAAATTTTTCTCAATATATTTTCATCGTAGTTCATGACGTAGATATCAAAGTATATATTTTTGAGTTTGAGTTTGAGTTTTGTTTAATGACATATCAACACCTCTATGGGTTATTTAATGACAAAAAGGGTTGGATTCTAAGGTATTTTTTAATCATCATTTATAATGAGAAGGTTGATTTTGTCAGATTTTAATGAAAGTTTTTATTATTTTTATTTTAGAAAACTGAAGATGTATTCTAGTTTTGTTTTCAAAAATGTTTTGCTGAGAATTTTTCCTTTCAAAAATGTGTTACGGTTATAATTTTTTCTTCAAAAATATATTGTTGTTAATATTTTCCCTCTAAAAGTTTATATTTTTCTTTAAAAGTCTATCTTTATGTATATATTTCTATAAAAGTGTATTTTTATATTTCATGGTGTTTTGACCCCAGATTGGGAGGTTGTGAAGAGCATGGAACCACCTCTTAATTGCGGTTGTTCCCAGGCTCACCTTGACTCGGTGTGGTAGCACCTGTTAGGGTCCCAGCTATGGGCAAATAGTTAACCCCCAAACTGGGGTTAAAACACTTTGAAAGTATAAAAATACACTTTTATAAAAGATTTATATATTTTTGATAAAAAAATATTACTATAATACATTTTTGAAAGAAAAAAGTTTTTACCAGCAAAACATTTTTGAAAACAAAACTAGAAGACATTTTCAGTTTTCTAAAATAAGAAAGAATAAAAACAAAAAAAAATTCATTAAAATCTAACTAAATCAATCTTCTCACTATAACCGAACATTAAAAAAATACCTTAAAACCTCACCATTTTTGGCATTAAATATCCACAGAGGTTGATATGTCGTTAAACAAACTCGAACCCTTTCAATTGATTTACAATATCAGTTCAAAAGTTATGCCTTGTTGTTGACAGAGGCAGCTGATTTTAGTGAAATGCTTCTGAACTATTTTGTAATTTGATAATATTAATTTTATTCTCTATCCCAACATTTTGGACATTAGAAAATGTATCCCGTTTGTGCCGTGTGGTGTTTCAGTCCCTTGGCAATGCGCACTGTCAATCGGGTTGCTAACTCTTAGTTTATGTGGTAGCATTTCCAAAACGTCACTCACCGTTTCTCGTGTCATTCGAACTTTCTTGTAAGTTTATAATTCCGACAAATTTTGCACATACGCTTCTACAATAAACAGTAACGCCTGTGCTGTCAACAAAGTCGGAATCAGATAATGACTCTAGCGGTTACAAAGATGTTTGGAAAGAGAGAGGAGAAGATCAAATTAGCGTTTCTGACAAACAGAAATCAGTCCATTTCAAGACATTTTGGTGCATATGCCATCTTTTTAATAGAAGCATTTCATTGTTCAACTAGCTTGGTTTTCAAAGCACTGAATGAAACCCCGACCTGACACTAACCACCCATTGGGGGAAAAACTTGTTGGTTACATTCAAAGACTCGAAAACTAAACTAGTTACATTCCATCATTGCTGATCGGATCCTGAAGTAACACAGCTCCCGATGAACTGATGGAGGGAGTCATTTTCATGGATTTGTGTGTATAGCTAAATCCGCGGCTAAGAAAGTCGGTTCTCTGTGTAGGGCCAAAAAGTTTGTCCCGCCTGAAACAATCCTGCACATATATAAATCTACCATCCACCCGTGCATTAAATACTGAGATCATATCTGGTCGGGTGCTCCTGCTATCCACCTAGGTGTTCTTGACAAAATCCAACGGAGAATCTGTAATGTGATAGCTCCCCACTTGGCTGCTCATATACAGTCACTTTCTCACCGGCACAATGTAGCTTCCCTGTGTCACTTCTACAAATACTTTCACGGCTTCTGCTCCGATGAACTTAACTCACTGGTGCCTCCTATATATAAATTTACTCGAGCCACAAGATTAGCAACTAGGTCCCACTCTTTTACTATGAAACCAATAAATTGTAAACGCAGATTCTACTACATCAGCTTCTTTTCTCGCACTTCCCGCCTGTGGAATCCCCTTCCATTTACTTGCTTTCCCAACAGCTACAATCTCCAAGAATTTAAATGTAAAGTCAATAGTCATCTGCTATCTAACTAACCAGCATCCTTTCTCTCATGCTCCTTTCTCCGTCCACTCCACTCTCATCAGTATTCTCATCTTTCTCTTAACCACTACCTGACACCCCCTATAACCCGTCACTCTTTCTCATAGCTTTTCTCCTATATAACCCCCTGCAAAACAGTGGCAGTAAAATGCCTTGCTTGGGGCGATATGATTAAAAAAAAGATAGATATGAAAAGTCATAGATAGATAGATACCTAGATAGATAATCAGTATTTTCATCCTTCTCTTGCCCACTTCCTGACACCCTTTATAACCTGTCAATCTTTCTCATAACTTCCCTCCGATGTAACCCCCTGCAAAACAGTGGCAGTAAAATGCCTTGCTTGGGGCGATATGATTATAAAAAAAATATGCAGGTCCTCGCATATGAATATGCGCATGCATCTATGGACATTGGTTATTGTTGTCGCTGTTTGTCTGTTGCTTCTGCCATGTATTTAGAATTTCTTGACAAAATCAAAAGAATCTGTAATATTATCGGTCTTGACCTGCCATTTCGGCATCAATCGCTTTCTTATCGCCGTAACGTAACCCCCGCGTGCACTTCTATAAGAATTTCCATCGTAATTGTTCTGATAACATTTATTTACTACCTCGACTTCACTTATTTAGTACTATGTTGGCAGATAGGTCCCTAACCATTTGACTGTTGACAGTGGGTAAATGAAACCGTAAGTTCTATTCTAATAGTTTCTTCTATAACGCGTCTCGTCTGTGAAACTCTGTTTCGTCTTTTTGCTTTTCTGTCAACTGCGTCTCCATATCCTTGTAAATAATGAATTATTTCCACTCTGCAACTCCTCACTCAAAAACAATACCTCGCAATCCTATCACTGCCCTACATCTCTATTTTTACGGGAAGGGCTCAGACGAATTACACTTCTTAGTCCCACCAGTTCTAACCTTCATGGCTAGAAACCGCCATGTTACAATCGGAATCACTCTCTCTGCATTCCAGAGAAGTAAGTTTCACTCGAACAGCTTCTTTCTGCGAAATACTGTTCTGTGGAATCGACTCCCGAGAGGATGCTTCCCGATCAGTCTTAACCTGTTAAATCTTAACCTGTTCAATGTTATCAAACGTTATCTTCCTCACGTCTCTGCACAAACTGTGCCTCTGGTTCGAATAATTTTGATTCTCTTTGTTTTTCTTTAGTAAAAAGAAAATTCCACACACAGAACAGCTACTCCCGAGATCATGCTTCCCTTATCTATTCCACAAGTCCACATTATCTGAAATTACTCCTTTTACGTCCGTACATCCAACTCCATCCGCCTATGGCTTCGGAAGTAGCGAGTCCGACTGACACCAAATCAGATCCCGGCCAGAAGCAAGTGGATTTCTAGCCACACTGATGATCTGTGATACAGCGAAACAGGCTTGTATGCTGATGACATATATATATATATATACATTCCCTCCTCCTGTACACTCAAGGAAGATAACCTGTTAAGAAAAAGCTAATAATCCTCTCAAATATTTACGGATGTGCGGTGCGGTGCAGTGGATATCGGCTCGGAAAAATAAATCGGGGAGCCGAGTTCGAATTCCAGTCGAATTCCTTGCATTCACTTACGTACAAATACCCTTGGGAAAAGCATTAATCCGTCTCTTGCCTCCAATAGGACAGATTGGGTTCTATAGCCTTGGTTGGCAACCAGTCTACCGCAGAAAACAATGGCAACCCACTGCTGGATAATCTTCTGTCCAGTCAGTCATGTCTCGAAAGAGACATGATCGCCCAAAGCGTGTATCACATATGGCACTTAACTGACTGACTGAATATAATAGTTGAAAACATGATTAAGGCTTCTACTGGTCATAAAGTGTGGGGTCAGTTTTATATTGTTATGAAGTAATAAACCGATCCCCCACTAATTACTACTTAATAATATAATACATCTCTTCCCTCTATAGCTATGAGTCAAATACCAGGACAGATTGGATTCTATAGCCTTGGTCGGCAACCAGTCTACCGCAGAAAACAATGGCAACCCACTGCTGGATAATCTTCTGCCCAGTCAGTCATGTCTCGAAAGAGACATGATCGCCCAAAGTGTGTATCATGTATGGCACTTAACTGACATCCAACTCGTTCACTAACATTCTAGTGGCACTTGGGATGTTTATAGGGTGACCATTTCGTAAAAAAGTAAGAAATATGTGAAATATTCTACTAATATGTTTTTGCTTCTTATTAACTTTTTTTTTTCACTTTTTAAAATGTGATTTTGTCATCTTTGAGAAGATTAAAGATGCAAATTCAGGTTCCGAATGAAGAATATTATTTATGGGAGACAGAAGCAAAATAGAAAGCGTCCTCAGCGTTAATTAATGTCGCGTTGTCGTAGTGATAAACAGACAGGAATGCAAAACTTGTGAATGTCGGGCGATGCTCCCCCCCCCCCCACACACTTTTTTCCTTTTTTTTTCCTTTTTTTACAGGGCAGTAAAAAATATTCCAAATTTTCTTGAAAACAATATGGCTACTATGCTATGGAACTGTTAAGCGCTTCCGTTGTAAATAATTACAAGCAGGCAGTCTAGTCGGATGTTGAGATTCTTAGAACCTCCCTGGCTTTTATGAGTTCACCATATCTCCCCTAAACTCGTGTCTTCATATAGTAAAACGTATATATATACATACATAAATACATACAAATATATATATATATATATATATATATATATATATATATATATATATATATATATGCATCCAGTGCATTAGGTAATGGTATATAATTATTTACATATCAAGAACAGTTTTGGACAAAAAAGATGTACGACAATTTTGTTGTACAGTAAATAAAACACCGATGTTAACACAAATGAACTTGGGAAGGCACCGTAAATAAAGAATAATAAAAAAGTCCTGGGCCAGAGTTCCACCCGAACTCAATCTTGTCGGACTCTCTACCTTCGGGGGGTTTGAGGTACTCAAACAAAACCATGCCGGCAAAAAAAACCGACCTCGTGTCACATCCCGCCTTTTGTCGGGAGGGCTCTGGTAAATACCCACTCGAACTCAACCTTGTCAGACTTTCTGCCTTTAGGCGGATAGGAACCAGGTCGTGGCTATGACTTTGGGTATTAAAGTTGACAAGATATGATCCCGATTGTGCAGGGTCTAGGGAATTTTGCTGAAGCGTAGACGCTCGCAATGCCCTGCATTAAAAATCGTCCTTGTGCCACATACCACCTTTAGTGGGAGAGCTCGGATAAATAACCAGAGTTTTACGGGAATTTGAACCTGTCAGGCAAACTCTCTGTCTTCGGGTAGAGAACGAATCTGTCGGGGTTCGGTCTATAGGCTGAGATTCAGCCGAGAAACATAGACAAGCTTATTGCTCGATCATACAGATGCGGGGTCTTGGTAAATTTTGACCCTTGACACGAGTGTTATCCCTTGGGTTCCTACGTAAAACTTGATTTTGTGTTACAACTCATCTCAGTGGGGAGACTTTGAATAAATACTGACAGTCAAGTCGGGGGTCGGTCCATGGACTGAGATTCAGCTGAGAATAATCAAACTTAGATACCGACCCACACGTATGCGGTGGTAGGGGGATGGATAAATGTTGATCCATGACTCGTGTGTTCCCGCTCGGATTCCCACATTAAAACCGACCTTAAGGCACATCCTGTTTCATTGGGGAAACTTTAGAGAAATACCCCGCAAGAACTGGAAATTGTCAGTCAAGCTGTTTGTTTTCGGGCAGAGAAGAAGTCAGTCTTGGCTGAGAAAAATAGACAAGATTAGTTCCCCATTCCACGTATGCTGGTGGTTGGGCAATTTTTCACCTTTGGTCCGTGGGTTACCGCTCGGGTTCCAGCGTTAAATTCGACCTTGTGTTACAATCCGCAAGAATTTGAAATCTCTCTGTCTTCGGGCAAAAACAATTGACATGCCCGATTCAACTTATGTGGGAGCCGGGGAATATTTATCCGTTTGTATACGCTCGGTATTTCTCAGTAAAATAACTAACCTTATGTCGTATGCTTCCTCAATGAGAAAGGATTGGTTAAATACCCTGAGTTCCGAGTGAGCTCGTAATTGTCAAGCTCTCTGTCTTCGGGCGGAGTACTATAGAGTCGGGACTCTGTTTACAGACGGAGACTCAGCTGAGAAAAATAGACAACGCAAAGTGCCTGATCATCCGGTTTCGTGGGCTGGGAAATATTTGGCCCTTGGCCTGAGTGTACGTGGTCGGTTTCCCCACGTTAAACCCGACCTTGTGTCAGATCTTGTCTCAGTGGGGAGACTTTGGGTAAATATCCAGATTTCAGTGTCCTCATTAATTCTGGTAGATGTGTGTTAGAGTACGGTTGGAGTCCGTCGAGAAATCATATTGTAACCGTTAGCAGTTTTATGACCCGTTTCATCCGTCCGATGAAGCCTTAATGGATGAAACGTGTCACAAAACGTGTGTTTGTGAATGCAGTATCTTCTTTATATATATATATATATATATATATATATATGATGGACTCTCCCGTCGATTTCGACGTATGAGGTCTAGACAACTGTTCAATTCGATGTAGCATGCCTGCACTTACTCAATCGTAAATGGCATTTGAGTCCTGCAAGAGACTTGCAAACAAGCCCACAATGGACGCAAGAAGGGAGATTGCACGAATGATCGGCTAGGACACTTGCAGATGCTTTGGTTCCCTCACATCTTACGCGCAGCTGGTCAATCTCAGTCTCAGAGAACTGCTTGATTCCCCTCTGGCAGGCAGATATCCATTCATTTCGTTGAGAGGCAATTCGTTCAAAATCACAGTGAGGAATATTTGTACATGTCAAATTCATTTTCAGCTTATCCTTAAAGCGAAGCAGAGATCTACCCACTTTCCGCCGTTCACTGCTAAGCTCGCCGTACAACACTTGCTTTGGTATCCGGTCATCTTCCATACGTAAGACATGTCCTGCCCAACGCAGCTGTGATTGCATCAAAACGCTTTCAATTCCGCTAATACCGCAGCGCGTGAACAGGTCCGCATTAGCCATCCGATTGCCTAGGGTGAGATCACAAATTGTTCTAAGGCAATTTTTGTGGAAGACATCAAGCTTCTGGATGTGATTATGATAGACAGTCCATGATTCCGATCCATAAAGCAGCGTCGTTAGCACACTGCTTTATACACAAGTACTTTAGTCCTTAGGCTAACCCCCATATCATCCCATAACCGATGGCGCAGTTTCCAAAAAGCATTAGTTGCTTTCGCAATTCGATTAAGGATTTCATCATCAGGAGAAGTATTCCACTTAACCTTACTTCCAAGATAGGTAAAGTTTTTCACAGATTTCAGATCTTTACCATCTACTCGGATTGGTATATCGGGAAAGCTGTATACTGGTGGCTGCTGCTTTACACCGAGAACTTGTTTTGGTGTGTGGTGAGGTTGGTGAATCACCTCTGTTTTCTTGATGCTGATTGTCAGACCAAAAGCCTTGCAAGCAGCGGAGAGCCTATCTACAAGCAGTTGCGCTTCCTCTTGAAAGGTTGCACAAAGTGCAGCGTCATCTGCAAACAAAAGATCCCTAATCATAGTTTGTCGAATGAGGGTCTTAGCTTTGAAAAGCTGCTGGTTGAAGAGACCACCACTTGTTCTGAATTTGAATTCTACGCCTGTACCAATATCAGCAAAAGCATACTTCAGCGTAACTGAAAAGAACAAAGCAAACAGCACAAGTGACATTACGCAACCCTGTTTAGTACCATTTGTCACATTGAAAGGTTCTGAAGACTCCCCATTTGAAACAACAGATGCCTTCATTCCATCATGAAAAGACATGATTACATTCAGCATGTTGTCGGGTATTCCCAGCTTTTTCAAAACCTTCCAGAGAGCTGCACGGTTAACTGTGTCAAAGGCCTTTGTAAGGTCAATGAAAACCATATACAGCTCCTCGTTCTTCTCTTGGACTTTCTCAGTAACCTGGAGGAGGGAAAAGATCATATCGACAGTACCTCGACCAGCACGGAAACCGCACTGAGATTCGGGATAGATATCGTCAACAAGGTGTTTGATTATTCTGTTAAGAACAAGCCGATGAAGCCTTAATGGATGAAACGTGTCACAAAACGTGTGTTTGTGAATGCAGTCTCTTCTTTATATATATATATATATATATATATATATATATATATATATATATATATAAGTACACAGAATTTGTCTCTTTAACTGAGGAAATTCATGCCAACTTTGAAGTTTTGTGAGGCTATAGCCCTAACGAGTAAGAAAATCATAAGAGTGTCCTCACGAATCTTCGAAGTCGGCACGAATCTGCTCAGTTAAAGAGACACACGTTTTGTACTTATCTCCACTCTGATATTGAGCGATTTAAGATTAAAAAAATATGCTTGTCAAAATACATTTTATCCGTAAAACCGCTGAAAAAAAACCTTGGCGCAAATAAACACTATATATTAATATACATATATAATTTTTTTTCTAAACATATACTGTTAAATATAAGAGACAATGAATGTCTATTATGTTTAATTATGAGCCGTTCTAAACATCGTATTTTGGCTTTAATTTCAGATGAAAATAAACAAAAAGTCTCCAGCATTTGGCTGATTTTTTATTAAGTTGGTTCTAAGCTTTCGGCTCACATGAGCCATCTTCAGAGAGGTTACAAGGACGTTAACATAAAGACATCCGCCATCAGCGATGATTTTATCTTGTGTTGATATAAAACTTTGCTAGGCGACGATATCAGTTACCAAAAATAGCAAACGCAGTTTGTAAATTTGTAATGCGGTTCTATGACGTCACACCGCGTGAGATTTGGAAATGATAACAGAACCATAAATTTAAATGCAATGTAATGTGTTATGACCAGATTTAAACATGATTTTATTAAGTGCGAGTTGTTTGGATTTAATGTAGATGGCCTCTAATATCTGAAGGTTCTTTTTACTGTGTGTATGAGTGAAGATTTTTGTGTTGCTGACTAAAATATGTTTGATATTACCTATATTGCTATGTTTTTCTAAGAAGAGGCTCATCCCTTGTTTCCTGTTTAGGACGTGGTTTCCGGTTTTTTTCTTTTTCTCTTTTCCAATATTTTCACTATTTTTTTATTTTATTTTATTTTTTCTCAATTGGAGTAGATAAACTAAACTATCGCCCGGTTCACACTCCACCCACGTCTATCGAATAGGTGAAGAGGCTCATCCTTTGTTTCCTGTTTAGGATGTGGTTTCCGGTTTTTCTCTTTTCCAATCTTTTCACTCTTACGTAGCCTCCTGCGCATCAGTGGCGTTTTCGCCTTGATTGGGGTGATATGATTTAAAAAAATGTTGTTTAATTGTACTCTGATCAGAAAGGTGACATGTAAGTCTACGGGAGAGCGTGGTTGTAGTAAAACCAATATATGTAGTGGTGAGACCATAGAACCATAACCGACTTGTCAAGGATATCTGTCAGGGGAGCAATTTCAGAGCATTTCAAAGTCCTTGACAACTGAGAACAAGCCATGTTACAGACGGCCTGGTGCAGCTGTCAGGACATAAAATGAAGGACCTCTCAAAAATGTATAGCTAAAAACTTGCACGCCAAACAAGGCGATAAAACCACTAAGACACAAGGGCTTACTAAGAATAAAATAATCTTTGAGAAACAATATTGAAGACAATAAAAGAACGGGTTTCCAAGAGTCAGAAGTTGACGTTTGACATTGCATTTGAATTTTTAAAAATCGTAGTCGACAGGAAAGCAAGAAGCAGGAAGAGAGTTCAGCAAGTGCGGAAAAAAGAAACAATTAGCAGTGAACTTATCAAGTGATTTCAACTCTAAAATGATGAGACCTAGCTGTCAATCTAGTACTGTGCTTACATTCATGCTCAGGTACCAAAGAAGAAACGTTATCAAAACGTTTACATAAAATTCAAAGTTACTTTACGGCGGTGGGAAAGTGACAGAGATGCCAGGTCAAGACTGATAACATTTCAGATTCTTCTTTGGATTTTGATAAGAATCTCTCTATATCTGTTGAAGTTTCTATAATACTAAATAGAAGGTATCACTTTCGGGGCGTTTCTCGTATATAAATATGAACAGAGAGACACAAATTGACTGAAATAGATAAAAAAACAAAAAAAAAAAAGAAACAAAAAAAAAAACAGGTATAGTGATAAATATTTGTATGGTTTAAAATCCCTGTGATCTCAAAATAATCTTTTCCTCCATTAATTATCAGGTTTTTATTTCTGATTCCGTTTTCTAACCAATTGCAGATTCCCAACAGGATGAAGATTGAAAACTCGACGAAGGCGGAGCAGCATTAATTTTGTATCTAAATACAGATTCCAAATTTGTTGCCATGGCAAAATCTGCTGTTATGCCTTACACAAGGGCGTTGTACTGTTGCCTTCTTTCTTTTCTTCATTGCCATTTCTTCGTTTGACTAAACAAATACAGTGAAACTCTTTGACAGGCTAATCGCGTTGGCATGCGGTCAGACGCTATTAAAAAAAGCCGGTTTGTCAGTTTATGCATTCTAAGCCACCATCTGTTCCAACATTCGGCCGACTAAAGGGGCGCCTTTCGAAGACAGTAGATCACTGATTTAGTTGAGTCATGAGTCAAACAAAAGTTTAATTTGATCTCGCCATCGTCACGTGAATCGTGTTGCTTGTAGAGTTGCGTGGAGTAAACCTATCAGAGGGAAAACAGTATGAGATAAAGTTTTGAAAGACTCTGAACTGAAGAAATTGACCAGAAGACAAGACAAAAAACTCCCATATTCGAAAAGCAAAGTAACTTTTTTTTAATCGTATCACCCCGAGCAAGGCGGTAATGCCACTGATGTGCAGGGGGCTACATAAGTGCAAAAAGATTAATTAGAAGAGAGTGAAGAGGAAGACGAACCAGTTAGAAAGGAGCAAGAGAAGGATGGGAATACAGGTGTGATGACAGTTTCAAAGGTGGAGAGAAAGGAAAGGATATACGGGGTGGTGAAAGAATAAGAGTCAAGTGGTTAAGAGATGAGTATTGACATTGCATTTAAATTCCTGGAGGTTGTAGCCGTCAGGAAAGCAAGAATATGGAAGCGAGTTCTAGCAATCAAAATATTCGTGTTAAGAAACTAATAATGTATTTAAACATGCTAGTAAATACCTAGGAAGTTTTCTAACAGGAGATGGAAAGTGCGACACAGTGATCCGAAGGCGAATTGACATGGCGAAGGACGCGTTCCAGAAGCTGAGTAAAGTATTAAGACACATGAAACTTTCACTAGAAACAAAGAAGAGAGTTCTAGATTGCTACGTGATGTCAGCTCTTCAATACGGCAGTAAATGTTGGACAGTATCATCGAAGATGAAGGAAAAAATTGAAGCAGCGGAAATGTGGTTCTACAGAAGGGTGCTGTGGATATCATGGACCGAGCATGTGAGCAATGATGAGGTGTTGGAAAGAATGGCAACGAAAGGAAAATTAATAGTGAGCACCAGGAAGAGACAACTGAAGTTCCTGGGACATGCAATGACGAAGGACGGCTTTGAGAACTTGATACTGACAGGCCAGATAGAATGAAAAAGAGACAGAGGAAAGCAGTGGATAACATATTTGAAGGGCCTTATCAGGTGGGTGACGAAATGGGGATTGCGTGGTGTAACAGGCGAAAACGTGCTAAGAGCCACCAGGGATAGGGAGACGTGGAAAGCCATGGTCGCCTACGTTCTGAAAAGATAGGGCACATAGAAGAAGAAGAAGAAGAAGAAGAAGAAGAAGAAGAAGAAGAAGAAGTTTATAATTGAGCAGTCTACGACAAAAACATTAAGTTTATCCAATGAGATTTTACGGCTTATCAACCCACAGTAGATACCAATCAAAATATTCGTGTTAAGAAACTAATATCATATTTAAACATGCCAGTTTATAACTAATCAGTCTACGACAAAAACATCAAGTTTATTCATTGAGTTTTTTACGGTTTATCAACCCACTGCGAGTTATTTAAACTCGAAATATTTTGAATTATAAGAATAACTATTTTTGCGAATAGATATTTTATTAATTTTCATTATTTTTCTGAGTAACAATGACATTTCGAGAAGAAAAATCCTACAATTTAACACATAACTGGGGAGAATAGGGATTCATGCCTTTCCTAAGTAATTTTAATGAATCCAACTGGAATTCGAAATCGGTTTTCCGACTTCTTATTCTGGGATGCTATCCATTATTCCACCGGAAAATCAAAACATCTTGCTTAAATAGCAAACAACGTGATATTTATTTCGTCATTCCGCCAGGTTTTATTAACCTTATAGTTTATGGTAACGCTTAAACCAAACTGCAAAGACTGCAAAGAATTTCACGTTCCGTATTGCACGAGGCATGAATTCTATAACAGGCAAAAATGCAACAAAAAAAAAAAAGATTATTTTGTGATGTGTGTCTACAAATGCAATTACTGTGCGCAGATGCTAAGGTAACATATTATATTGATAATCTCGGCTCTTGAAGATTATTCTGTTTGGTAATAATATCTTTGCAATACACACGAAAACAATCAATATAGCGAAGTTAGTGTTTGGAGAAATATAGAATATAACTATATGGCTATGACTGAATAATTCTTACAGGTTAGCCTTCATTAAGTACAACCGCTACTCTAAAAAGACAAGTTTGCAGAACAGAATATAAAATATAAAAAGAGACGAATACAAAAAAAACTAGTAAAAATAATCGATAATATTTCATGTGAATAAATCAATTATTATTATGTCATTTTTCATCATATTTCGATTTCTGCTTTGGTCTCACTACCAACCAAGTCTGCGGGGAGACCTAAGGCAAGTAGTGGCGTGTTGTTATGGCTCCATTTCATGTTTTTCTATCTTCCCTATCATCCCCAGCATTACATAGATAAAGTTTTCCTTAGTGTGTGGGCTGTACTTAATAAGACAATTTTTTGTATATCTCTTAAGCTGGGGTTTCCAGGGATTCTTTCAATGTGTTGTTTTGTTCCATTTTTTATCATTCCAAGTGCACCTACTATCACTGGCACAACTCTTGTTTTCAATTTCCACATTTTTTCTATTTCAATTTCCAGGTCTTTATATTTTGACAGTTTTTCAAATTCCTTGATTGCTATGTTACAGTCCGCTGGACAAGCCATATCAATTAATAGACAAGTTTTCTCCTTCTGGTTTTTAACAATAATGTCTGGCCTGTTTGCTTCAATTTTTCTGTCTGTGTAGATGGTGTAATCCCATAGAATGGTTACATCTTCTATTTCTGTAACCGGTGCTGGATGATGTTCATATCAGTGTTTGTTTACAGCTTTTCCATAATGTTTGCACATTGTCCAATGTAAATATTGCCCAACTCTATCGTGGCGATTTTTATATTCGTTTGGGGCAAGCACAGAACAGCCTGAGATTAGGTGGTCTATTGTTTCTTGGTGTTTATCACAAAACCTGCATTTTGGATCCATATTATTATGCATAATATTTGCCTGAAAGTTTCTCGTGAAAAGACTTTGGTCTTGTGCTGCAAGAATAAAGCCTTCAGTCTCAGACTTTAATCCAGATGCACATAACCATCGATGAGTATTAACTTTATCAACATTGGATTTATTGGCACGTTCTGGATTTTGGCCATGCAGAGGTTTGTCTTGCCAGCGTTGTTTCATCTTTTCAAGAGCTTTATCTTTGGCTTTCATTTTTATATATTTTTTGCCGCAATAGTTGGTTCTTGGCTTCTGTTTTGCTTTTCTACAGAATCTACTAACTGTAAATCTTGTTTGTATTTACTGCCTTCTTTTATTATTGAATATTTTTTCTTTCTTTCTTCATGTTGCCTTACTAATTGTATCATCCAATCCTTTGTTGTTTCTATGTATGTTAGTAAGCCAATAGTTGTTGTCTTGTATGACAATTCCAGCTGAATAAGACCCCTTCCACCTTCTTTACGGGGTATGTATAGACGGTCTACATCAGCCTTTGGATGATGCATCTTATGCTTAGAAAGAAGCTTTCTTGTTTTAGCATCCATTCGCCTGATGTCGTTTAGAGTCCAGTTTAAGATGTTGAAGCTATATTGGACAACTGGGATTGCAAGGCTATTAATGGCCATAACTCTGTTCTGTGAATTTAATTCAGTTTTTAATATCATTCGTAGCCTTCTATAGTACTCTTTACGCACTATTTCTTTCATTTTTTTATGGTGAATGTTTTCGCTCTCATTTACACCTAGGTATAAGCTTCTTCTGGTTTCAATTCTTTTATTGTTACAGCAGGGTCTAGGCTAATTGAGGATTATTATTATTATTATTATTATTATTATTATTATTATTATTATTATTATTATACTACAGGAATAAATAAAACAAGGGAAATATGAAAAGCCATTTGCAACAGAATCGAAAGAAGTTTCCATTCATTTTCCATAGAATCTGGTGCTGAGTTTAGCCATTAACAACAGAATCGAAAGAAGTTTCCATTCGTTTTCCATAGAATCTGGTGCTGAGTTTAGCCATTAGCAGCAGAATCGAAAGAAGTTTCCATTCATTTTCCATAGAATCTGGTGCTGAGTTTAGCCATTAGCAACAGAATCGAAAGAAGTTTCCATTCACTTTCCATAGAATCTGGTGCTGAGTTTAGCCATTAGCAACAGAATCGAAAGAAGTTTCCATTCATTTTCCACAGAATCTGGTGCTGAGTTTAGACATTTGCAACCATCGCAATGACTAGGAATTAAAAAAAAACTCCCTTCTTACAATGGATTCTTCCAGCTTAGAAACACTTTTTTACAAACCGTAGAAACAATCCTCATTAGAGGCTCTGACGATCACAACACCTATACGAAGAAATCTAAAATGCATTCTATTTACCTAAGTTGCTTATTAAACATATTAATAATAATATTTAGCTGTTTGTCTCAGTATTAAAACAATAGAAGTAAAGATAACAGTCCAAAATGTCATAAAATAAAAAACAAACGTGTTGGTATTTCAGACAAATTCTAAAAATAAATCGGCTGATCTTTTACTAAAAACAACAAAGATCAAGACAGCAGTCGGAATATTTTCTCAAATGATGAAAATATTTAGAAAAAGAAGAAAGTTGATGAATATATTTCCTCAAAAACCTTGTATTATGAAAGACAAATATGAATTTAAGAGTCCAAAAGAGACGAAACATACTTTCAATTCTTTGTCGCAGCCAAATTACCCGCCGCATCTTTTTAGTATCGGGGCGGCATTCATTAACTGCGCGCTGCAAAGCAGAGGTTTTCCTAGAGATGTTTCAACACGTGGTTCTCATTTTGAACAGCACGAAGATGAAATAAAACTCGTCGTCTAGCGGATACTGGTAAGAAGGAGGTGGGAAGCTTTGCGTAAACTGTTTGAGAAATGTATGTCTGCGTTTCGAGTTATGAATGATGTCCAGGAATTCATATGTAGGTGGAAGAAATCTCTTGAATCATCAGACGTGTGGCTCGAAAGCGCTTAGTAACGAACAGACTCGAAATGTCTCCATGTTTCGATCCTAAGCTTCATTAGATGAGAATCTTAATGAACGTCATTTTGAAAACTTGCTTTTAAGATTATCAATATTTAATTGATGTTTAATCAATACGCAAGAAATATCGATTCATTCTGTTAATTTCTACATTTAATGTGAAGACAATATTTATTATTTTATTTATCTTTTAAGAATTCGCATTTTCTTACTCGAGAAATGCGAAATGTATTCTAAACATGAATATAAAAGTTGATGTAGAAAAAACTGCGATTTTTATTTCGCATATTAACAGAATTTTACGAAACGATTTTTAAAGTTTTGGATTATCTCATCGTCGAATAAGTCAGTGAGCCAGTAATTTCGACTCACTAAGTAACACTGGGTTACATTATACGAGTAGTTCCCAAAATTTTCTGTCATTTCCCCCACACCCAGTTCGACCATCCAGATTTCCCCCTTCATGTGTATAAGAGAAAGAGCAGTAAAATCACACTGAGACTATTTACTAAATTTATTTTTCAAATGTGCAAATATACTGATAAACTTATAGTTACAGAGTAAAGTGGATAGAGAGCAGTTAGTAACAACTAAGTATAGCCATAGAGAGCGGTTAGTAACAAATAAAAGGACTTTTGTTTGCTCTTCTACTTCAGAATTAAATTAGTGAGAAGGGTGATGCTGCTTCTTGTGCACCAGTGTATCAATATCAGTGTTAGTTTTGGCAAGCGCTCAACGCATGTCACATTCCACCTCCAGTTGGTTTCGTGCTTTGGGCTTGATTGTGAGTAAAATAGAAAATCCTCCCTTCAGAGCTCATGTTTGAACGTGAAACGACCGCCAACTATCTACAACAGGCTCTCTCTCTCTCTCTCTCTCTCTCTCTCTCAAACATGAGAAAATCCATCTGAAATTTTTTTATTTAGTAGGTAGTGTAATTATTTCCCTCCTGGTAGCTTCAAATTTCCCCCCAGAGGGAAATTTCCCCCAGTTTGGGAATCGATGCATTATACGATCATTACTATGTCATCGTTGATTTGATTTGAACTCTTGTTAGAATTATGTTCATGCCTTTCCTCAAGAACATTAATACAAAGTGAACATAAACTACCCTAGCTGGAAATTGAACTTTCTTTGCCGATTCTATTCACTACATTATTAAAAAAACTCGGCTCAAACCTCGAGATATAGAATAAAAATGTGATTGATTCTTTTTTACAACTTATCAACCTTTCGCAGATTATTTAAAAACAAAAAAGGGTCCTGGTTATGACGGTAAACTACATCCGGCAGCAAGGTCTCTAATTGGGAGGTTGTGAGGAGCATGGAACCACTTCTTAATTGCTGTTGTTCCCAGGTCCACCCTGACCCGAAGTGGTAGTATCTGTTGTGAACCCAGCTAACCCAAATAGTTAACCCCCAAAACTAGAGTCAAAACACTGTGAAAGTATAAAAATACACTTTTATCGAAATATATACATAGAAATATACTTTTATTAAAAATATATACATTCTTGAAGGAAAAAAATATTACTAGCAATTCAATTTTAATACAAAACAAGACATTTTCAGTTTTCTAAAATAAAAAGAATAAAAACAAAAAAAATTCATTAAAATCTGACCAAATTAACCTTCTCACTATAACCGATTATTAAAAAATACCTTAAAACCTCACCTTTTTTGGCATTAAATAACCTACAGAGGTTGATATGCCGTTAAACAAACTCGAACCCTTTTAATTGATTTACAATATCATTTCAAAAGTTATGCATCTATGTCGACAGAGGCAACTAATTTTAGTGAAATACTTCTGAATTATTTTCTAATTTGAAAGATTAATATTATTCTCTATCCCGACTTTTTGGCCATTTTGAAGACATCTTCAGTTTTCGAAAATAAAGAATAAAAATGTTTTAATCAAAATCTGACTAAATCAACCTTCTCACTATAACCGAACATTAAAAGTCCTACATTTTTGGCATTAAATAACCCACATAGGTGTTGATATGCCGTTAAACAAAACTCAAAAAAACAAATAAAACTAAAATATTTTTGAAATGTAGAAATTTTTAGAAGATAATACTGGTTTACCGATAAATTTTTGGTAATATAAAAAAGCACATCCCATCTCCCCTCATGCTTGTAACCATCCATCACAATAAAATAAACGTTTTTCAGTATCCAAGAAGAATGAGCCAAATATAACTTCATAGGTTTTAAATTAGAGTTCATACTATATTACACATGTCATACTAATTAACCCATAGATTAGGAACAAGAAGTAGAATCATATCTTCCCCAAGAGTATCTGCGCGTAAGTGTATATAACAAACCTGGCTAGAAATGGAATTTGTCTGTCTAATTTCCAATTGCGACTTGTTATCCATTACACTACCCACACATCCAATCTGACAGCACCCGGTATTCCCAAGCAATAACACGTTTACTTACTTACCACACTCGACGTTGCTTAACTTGGGTGATCGTATGATAACCGGTGTTTCAACATTCAGTCAGTTAAGTACCATACGTGATACACGCTTGGGCGATTATGTCTCGAAAGAGACATGACTGACTGGGCAAAAGGTTATCCCGTAGTAGATTGCCATTGTTTTCTGAGGTAGACTGGTTGCCAGCCAAGGCTATAGAACCCAATCTTTTTTGTTATTTAACCCATAACTAGAAGGAATAAATGGATTAATACCTTTCCCAAGGGTACTTGCTCGTAAGTGAATGCAACGAATTCAAACTGGAATTCGAACTCGACTCCCCGATTTTCTCGTCCAAGCCGATATCCACTGCACCACAGCACACAACATTATATGGCCGTAAACCAATAAATGAGCGCAAAAGTTCCTCGGGCTGTCATTTTTAAACAAGTGATTGAATGCACACAAAAATACATTATATATATATATGTTTTGTACAAGCATACGCATTTGATTGGTGTATAGTGTATCTACCGAGTTTGATACCTGAGGTTTTGTGTATATTTTGTGTATATTTCCATCTATGTGGTTATATATTTTTTTACGATCTGTGGAGTTTTTAGTCGTGTACGTTTTTATTATCTTGTGTATTTGCGTAAGTATATATCTAATTATGTTTATATGCGCATGCACTGAAATATGGTTGTGTCTGCCATGACCTCATTCATTCGAGGCTAGTCATGTTACGAATCCGCTCTGACTGTATCCAATATTATGGTAATTCTGTCTGAGTTCAAACAGAGCTTTAAAATTTAACAAATTGACAAGTTGATAAAAACAAAATTTTGTAATTTGTGTATGTATATATGCGTGGGTATATTAATCTGTATACGTGTCTGTGTGCCAGTGTATGTGTATATACACGTCTATATTTCCATGAGTGGATGTTTGTAGGTTTATTTATGTGTTCGTTTTTTCTCTTCCTCGTTTAATATATGAATAACTTTCTAAATCTATTAAATTGTTAAACTTAGAAAATAATAATAAAGAAGATCTAATCGTCAATTAATAATGCTGATCTCAAGTTAATCAAATATTAATACTAATGCCCCCCCCCCAAATTATTTTAAGTCTGCTCCCATATTCTTCAAATTAGAAGCTGATTTACTCAGATTAGTCCACATTGTACATACAACAATGCCTCCCTGATTAAAGGGGTTTTGCTTGTTTTTAACCTTTTAAAACTCTTTAACTTGAAATGAACCTCATCACTTGACAAGGCACAAGAAGTGTCGAAACAAAATAGCTACTTTTGTAGTGATATTATAACATATTCATGCTAAAATTTCTGAATATATATATATATAGTGCATCGAGGCAGCAGATAATTTTCTAAACATACTGTTAAATATAAGATACAATGAATATCTATTATGTTTAATCATGAGCCGTTCTAAACATCGCATTTTCTATTTCTGCTATGGTCGCACTACCAACCAAGTCTGCGAGAAGACCTAAGGCAGGTCGTGATGTGTTGTTATGGCTTCATTTCATTTTTTTCTATCTCCCCTATCATCCATAGTGTTACATAGACGAAGTTTTCCTTAGTTTTGTGGGCTGTACTTAACAAGACAATTTTTTGTATATCTCTTAAACTGGGGCTTCCAGGGATTCTTTCAATGTGATGTTTTGTTCTATTTTTTTATCATTCCAAGTGCACCTACTATCACTGGCACGATTCTTGTTTTCAATTTCCACATTTTTTCTATTTCAATTTCCAGGTCTAAAAGTTAAGAATTTTATCTATTCCTGGAAATTTCCAGTTGTGTGCTTTTTTTCAATGCACATTTAACATCCTCTTCTGTGATTCCAGCCCATGTCTGTTCTTTTTTTTTCTCAATCGTTCTATCTCTTGCGCAATCCAATCTACTTCTTTGTTATGTTCTTTAGGGCAACCCATATTTTTTCCCAGAACTGTATAACTTCTTCCATTTTGGAGGGGACTGTCACTTCAATTATTTTTTACCTAGTTCCCTGTAAAATTTCTTTGCATCGGTTTGAAAAATCTTGTTTTGTCTGTAGAATCTTGATCTTTTCTCATAGCGTCTTATTGTTTGAGCCTTCAGTTGTATTGTTTGCTTTATTTTTTCCTTAGTTGATAGGACTTCATTTTCATTTATTATCATAGTTTAAAAAAGAACATTTCAAAATATCGACAACGAAGGAAAATATGAATAAGAAAAAAACTAGTTGATGAATCTATTAGGATCAATTAAAGAAGAAACAAATAAATGAAATAATATACGAAGAAAAATTCATGTTTACGTTAAAATAGTAAAACAAAATTTTATTAGAAAAAAAACGTTACGTTTTCAAGAGCTTCAGAAAAACACGTCATTCTCGTTGTAATTCCAGTCGCGTCTATTATTATTATTATATTTTTATTTCTGCTATTGTCGCACTACCTACCACGTCTGCAGGAAGATCTAAAGCAGATAATGGTGTGTTGTTATGGCAAAATTTCATGGTTTTTCTTTCTGCTATAACATCATTAGTTTCACGTGGACAAATTTTTCTTGTTACAATTTTTGTATTTCTTTTAAGCTGAGATTTTGAGTGGGGTTTTCGATGTGTTGTTGTGTTCCTTTTTTCATCATTCCAAGCGCACCTACTAGAACTCACTATTTTTGTTTTCAGTTTCCACATTTTTTCTATTTCAATTTCCAGATATTTATACTTTGATGGTTTTTAATATTCCTTGGTTGTTATGTTATAGTCCGCTGGGCAAGACATATCAATTAGTAGGGAACTTTTTTTTGTGATTTTTACTATTCTGCCTGGCCTGTTTCTTTCAATCATTCTGTCTGTAAAGATGATGTAATCCCATAGAAATTCGATGTCTTCTATTTCTGCAACCGGTTCTGGTTGATGTTCATACCAGTGTTTGTTAACTTTTCCAAAGTGTTTGCACATTGTTTAATGTAAATGTTGCAAGGCTCTATCGTGACAATTTTTATATTCATTTGGCACAAGCGAAGAACATACTGGGATTATATCGTCTATGAATTCTTGATATTTGTCACAAAACATGCAGTTTGGATTCACATTATTTTGCGTAATATTTGTCTGAAAATTCTTAGTGGAAAGATTTTTGTTTCACCCTTTAATCCAAATGTTCATAACCACCAGTGTTAACTTTATCAACATCGGCTTTATTAGCTAGTTCTGGATATTGGCCATGGAGAGTTATGCCTTGCTAGCGTTGTTTTATCAAATAAGTGTAAATCTCGTTTGTATTTACTGCCTTCTTTCATGATTGATATTTTTCTTTCTGTTTTCATGTTGTTTGACAAATTGTATCATCCAGTCCTTTGTTGCTTCTATGTATGTTAGTAAGACATTATTATTATTATTATTATTATTATTATTATTATTATTATTATTATTATTATTATTATTTTAAGTGAAAGAGTAATATTTCAATTAAATAATGTTTCTAATTTTAAAATGCAGCCTTTTCGAAACCCGGGAATAATACTCCATCCTCTGTGGTTCATATAAATTCAGACCAGCAAAACATGTATAAGTTAACACTTTCAATAAATCAAAAGCTGATATTATTATTATTAGTAGTAGTAATAATATTGATTTCTGTCGGATATTTATTTCCTCCTGATCAGAGACCTAAGGTCAGAAATGACATTTTTCACTGCACATTAGTAGTGGGTGGGAGGGAGGGAGGGAGGGACAAAAAACAAGCAACAAACAAGAAACAGATACACATTTTCCATAGATAAAAGCTTTCAAAGAATATGAACTGTGACTGTGAGAAGAATTTTTGCATATTATTATTATTATTATTATTATTGTCGAACTCAGCTAACAAATTGTGGAATTAAACTTCCCGGATTTTAATAGAATTAGTATACCGAGTGTGAGAACTGGCGAATACGTCGGAAGAGACGACATTTTCGTTTGCTTAGCGCCACCAAGTCTAAGAAAGACGCTCTGTCATTAAGCCAGCTGTTCAGACGTTCACATTACGTAATGTCATCGAAGATCAATTTTTGTCTTCGTGCCTAGCCACAGTGTTTATCAGTGATTTTTATCAGTTACTAATGAAGCATGAGACGCTTGCGCTTCACCCGATCAAATGTTCTTTTTGAACTTGAAACTAGTCCGACTTGCGTATTTTTCTTCTTCTTTACAAATGATACTATATTAATAGTTATCAAATTTACCCCAATACGGCACATGGTCACAAATACGAAACATCCAATCAGGATTGAACTCACGACCTAGTAGTAATTATCTGACACACTATTTTTATACAACGACGAGACTTTCTTTACTTACTCAGCTTAGAGTAGTTTGACACAAGGCCACAAATTTTGAGCAACCACTGACAATCGAACTCAGAAATAAGCATTAATTATCTTCAAGACTGGTTCATTAACCATGACGAGCCAACGAATTGCCTAATATAGCTTATTGTTATTTACTGAAGTAAGATAAGTACAGTGTTTGGCCATTGAGTGTAATATAACATTTGACCTCACTACGGGAGTAATCGTATGGAAAGCTAATGTGCTAACAGTTGCTTCATGTGTCTGATTTATCATTGAATTTATTTACTATGGTTGGTGAGAGCCCGGTTCAAGGTCTCGCGTATTGAGCGCCCGTTGGAAAATGAGGGAACGGTTTTATAATAATTTCTCAACATATTGGTATCTAATATAGTTAGCATAGTCTGACACAAGGCCAAGATCATAGATCGCTAAGAAAATAGTACAATTTATGTAGTAATCCTCTGCCGACAATTGCTTTTATCAATCAAATATTATTTACAAGATTTGTTTGCTTCTGAATTAATCTTGTTTCTTATCGACTAAATATATTTATACAGTTTTTACACACACACACGCGCGCACATCAAATGTGTACCAAACAATTTCTCCTGGTAGCGCCAACACTCTGAATATCTGGGAGAAATCAAAAAGTTTTCGGCGTAGGGCTGGTGAGAACATATGGTAGAAAGAATAAATCTATCCATGCAATTAAATGTAAGCGCCACAGTGAATATTATTTTTACTTTGTTTTAAAATGAATACAGAGTGTAAATATATGTGTGCGTGTAAGCACACACAGACACGCGATATCGCGCGCGCGCGCACACACACACACACACACACACACACACATATATATATATATATATATATATATATATAAATGGAACTTTGTCTGTATGTGTGTGTGTGTCCGTTACCTATAGACTCCGAAACGGCTGTACTGATTTTTTTGAAAATTTACACAGTTGTACTATAATCGTCTGCGTGTGTTCTTAGCTAGGTTTTGTGTCGAGGCACCTCCGATAAATATCGATAATCGATTATCGAAAAATCAAGTTATAGAAGGAGTGGTCCGATTTTAATCAAATTTGATACACTCATAGACAAAGACATAAGAAACGATATTCAGAAGTTTCAAGGTTGCAGTTCTTACAATAGTGCAGAAAATCGATAATATATATATATATATAAATTGATACCAGGAAATCAAAATTTGACTTACATCCATTCATTTTTCTTTCAGTCTACTGTTTTGCTTTAACCGGAAACAAATATTGCTTTTTAGTCTTTCGTGCCAACGTCCAGGACCATGGATTAGTTTTAAAGCTTTCATTACATCCAAGCAACGCCGGGCTATACTGCTAGTATATATATATATATATATATATATTTATGTAATTCTTATGTAAATCGATATCTACCTATCTATATTTTTGATAATGAATATACGTTTTTTCTCATTTTACTTTATATGCGTTATTTTGTGTTCATATATATGTCTGTCTGTGAGAAGGAATGGGAGTGTTTATTTGTAAAATATAATTACAGACGTAACTGTATTTCTTTGCATATGTCTAAATGCATGCGCGTATGCATTCATAATTGTCAGGTATAAATATGCGTATATGTAGCGGTATGTATAAATGCATATGTGCATGAGTTTGTAAGAGTTTATGCGGGTGTCCATGTATAAGTATTTGTGTGTGTGTTTATCCCTTTGAATAATTCGAGAAAAGAAAATCTTGCTTTTTAGTGCTTATTTTTACGCATTTAAATGTGTTCCTTTCCTTTTCAAAAGTATTTTTCATTTACTAAAAGCGCCATCTAGCGAACGAGATGTCAACTATTTTAGATTGTCATCTCCTGGGAAAAAATTCAAGGAAAAATCTGAATTTGACATTTCTGTCGCATTTTTTGACACTTATTGTCGAAATGTGTTACAAAAACAGCATTTGTTTTTGTTATTTTTTAATTTTTTTTTTGTTATTATTTATAAAAGTAACACCAAATGCTGGAAGGTTCGATGGGCAAATCTTTTTTTTTGGCAACGTGGATCCGAGTGAGGAACCACAGAGAATAAAGAACAAAAAAAAAAAGAAAAAAAGAAAAGATATTTCAGATAGAAAAATAGGTTATATTGAACGTAAATATACAAAGTAGAACGCAGGTTAGTAATTCAGGAATACGATTAGTAAGGAATATATATATATATATATATATATATATATATATATATATATATATATATATATATATTTTAATTCAGATACTTCAATCCAAGGGAAAAAAGCAGGAAGGTAAATTCCAAAAAACCCGATCCTAATTAATATTAAAAATTTATTTTAATATTAAAAAATGATACAGGAAGAGAGCTCCATGTAATAAAATATTACAGAGCAAATATATATTAAAAAAGGATTAATTCAAAGATGTTGAATGGCCATTTCGATATGAAGATCCCCACGGGGGACGACACATCACCTCAGCAACAGAAAAAACCTTTCAGAAACTGGAGAAAAATTAGTCTACTTTTCCTTTTTAAATAGATTGCAAAGAAATTAAAAAATAAATAATAAAATAAAATAAAATAAAAATAAAGGGAAAGAAAAAGAAAAAGAAAAAGAAAACGAAAAAGAAAAAGAAAAAGATAGAATAAAATCAAATAAATAAGAATTTTTGGGTTCGCAAAAAAAAGGGAGAATGTAACTAAAAATTAACAGACAGCCGTGTTAAATCGATGTCAGTTTAAGAAACACGGAAAAAAGGTGGTAAAAAGATAGATAAAAGAAGGAAGGGAGGGAAAAAGAAAGAAACTAAAGAAAAAAATTTTTAAAAAATATTACAGACGCTGGACAAATTCAAAAACCTAATTTCCCCAAAACGTTGAAGTATTAGAAAAAGGCCTTTACTTAAAAAGGCATAATTATTAATAAAAGGGAATAAAAAGATATAGGATTTAAAATAAAATTATTTTTAAAAAAATTAGGTCATTTGAAATTAAACTAAGTAAAGACAACACTAGGAAAAAAAAAAAATTAATTACAATTATTATATACATACCTATAGAAGTACACACATACATACATATATATACACACACAATTCTACGAATAAGAATACATATATACATACACATACACACACATACATTCAATTTATTACACACTTATATACATATACATGCGCATACACACATATATATGTGTGTACACACCTATATACAAAAAATTCATATACACATAATATACATGTGTACACATACATGCACACATATACACACACACACACCCACACACACACACACACATATATATATATATATATATATATATATATATATATATATATATATATACACAAGTCTTGAAGTGAAGACGTGTTGAAATAGTATATTCGTGTAATATTATTCTGGCTGAGTGGAGCTCAGAGTTACTATGCCAACTGACGCGGTATTCTCTGTGTAACTTCGGTATCTCTCGGTAACTTACGTATCAGTCCCGATGTCTCTTGCGGCTCTCTGCGGTTCTCTCTATGGCAGGAATATATGTATGATCAAGTCGAGTCTATTATCATAGAAAAGGGGAGATCTCGCAACAATAACACTTCTTGATCGTTTGCTAAAACTTGATTTAAACTTTAAATACATTCTCCGCATATTAATAGATAGTGCGCATTATTTAGCTCTAGACGCTACTGAGTCTTCAAATCTGGTAGGCTTATTCTTACAACACAATCTCACGGTCTATAATAAAGTAGATACTGAAGACATTGGATTTTATAGGGATGATGGGCTTATGATAGTAAGAAATGTCACAAATTTTAAAATAGATAAAATTTGAAAGATGATAGATAGAGAATTTAAAAACCTTAATTTAAAAGTAACTATTAAAACAAATATATAAAAAGTAAATTTTCTCGATGTAACCTTAGATCTGGAGAAGGATATACACAAACCATATAAAAAAAACAAATACCAATCCTTTATATATGCACCCGAAATCTAACCACCCCCCCATCTGTTATTAAACATCTACCCTCATCAATAGAAAACAGAACTAATAGAAATTCAGTAAATGAAAACGTATTTAATACGTATAGCAATTTTTAGTAACACTGCCTTAAAAAATAGTGGATATAAAAACCTAAATATTAAATATGTAAAAGTGAAAAAGCAACCCCCAAAGAAAAAATAGGAATAGAAATATTATTTGGTACACCCCCCCACCCCATTCAACCAAATGATTAGTAGTAAATTGGGAAGGAAATTCATCGCGTTAATTAAGAAACACTTTCCGGAAAAGAATCCATTAATTAAGATTTTCAATAAAAATACTACCAAATTAAGTTATAGCTGTATGAAAAATCTGGAAAAATCATAAAAAATCGCAATAATAATATGTTAAACAATTTTAACACAATTCATAAAAACAACCTAATAACGGAAAATAACAATTTAGACAAGAAAAAATGTACTTGCAGAAACCCTATAGATTGCCCGTTAGAAAACAGGTGCCTTACGGAATCAATCGTCTATCAATGTAAAATATCTTGAGCGAAAAACCCTAGTATTGTAAAGATTTATCTAGGTAGTACTAAGAACTTTCTAAAAAACGGATTTATCAACACATGTCTACATTTAATAATAATAAGTACAGAAATAGAACATCACTCTGGAAATATCATTGTTATCTAGACGAAACAAATAAAATACCCACATTAAATTGGAAAATTCTAAAAGAAGCTAGAATATGTAAGTCTTTAAACGACCCATGCCAGTTGTGTCTTTACGAAAAGTTATATGTTATTAAATAACTTAAGAATAAAAATCTATTAAATAAACGTAATGAAATAAATGTCATATGTAGACATTGCAAAATGTTCACCTTAGAATATGGATAAAAAATGTTTTTATATTAATTAACATGCATAAACCCAATAATTCGCTTAAAGAAAATAATAATTAGCGAGATATTAAAATAAGTAAATTGGTATATAATTTTTTTATAATAAATAAATAGATATTAGAAGTATGAGATAATGATTGTAGGAAGTAAATTAGAATAAAAAATAAAAATGTAATTTATAAATTAAAGGTTTTAAAAAATTAAATACGTACTGATAAAAAAAGCAAATTTACTCAAAAGCCTCTTTAAGTTTAAATGAAAATATAAAAAAGTTTTTTTATCTTTCTTCATTTCTTTCCTGTTTTCTATGAGAAGAGATCAAGATATGGAGAAAGCAGAAAGGACATTTTTGGTACTAGAATGGACATATCAAAAGTAATAGGATATAGTAAGAAGCAATAAAAATAAAAGGAAAAAGAAAAAAGAAAAATAATATTAAGTTAAAAGTAGGTTGACACTTTGACCAGGGATGAAAAAAATAAAAAATAAAAAAATAAAGAAAGTATGTATTTCCTAAAAATAGAAACTATTTGCCAAATTTTAAAGTGAATCTTTATTCTGATTAGTTAAAAGGAACACACACATAAATTTTATATCTTCCCACATACATCAATAGCAAACCGATGTTTTTTTTTTGTATTTAAATGTAAATAATTTTCACAATCAACATTCAACATAGTCTGATGAGGAGATAGAAATCTGGAAACAGAAATTTCTGTGTCCTAATGCACTTTTAATTCATAATTATACGATTATATATATATATATATATATATATATATATATATATATATATGTATATATAAGTGTTTATTCAGCATTTAGAGAGCCCATCTGTGGTTTATACTGCAACTATGCTGAGCTGATCTTAGTTACAGTTTCTAGGAGAGAGCGTGTTATCTAGTGTGATCAACCTTCGGAACAAGGCCAGGACGCTCAAATCCTCGGTCTTGGTGACTTGTGACCTCATGCTAACACAACCATCGACTCCCCGCACCAAATTACATATACCCAATTTTACTAACAAGGCTTGGGTCAATCCATGATATGTTTTCAGACACTTTCCAAACGTGCCGCACGCTGAGATCATTTCTCACCAGACCGATAACCTCAAGAAGTTACCTTGCTGACAAATTGACCTTGGTGAGATTCGAACCCGAGTCTCATGGAGCATTCTAATCACCTGGCCGAAATACATAAGTGTCGGAGAGGATGTTAAATGTAAGTAAATATTAAAAACATATAAACTGCCAATTGATAGTGTTAACAATTCTAAAACGCGGACTATACTTAGAGAAATTGAATCTCTATTAATATTAATCTAGAGAAGAACAAATGGTATAAGGGTTAAGATAAAGCAAACACCCAAAGGTAAAACTGTAAGTAAATACCTCAATTTATGTCATGAGTACAAAATGCAGGTAATTCACTAGGAACTGTGCAAACGACTTGGATTTGATAATACAGAGATGAATAGTATATTCCCGAGCCAGAAGCTGGAGAAAACTAAAAAACTAAAATTATAAGTGACTATGAACGTTGAACAGATCACCAAATGCAGAGTCTGATACCAAATCTATTCAGTACAAGGTAGAAAGAAATTTGCTGTCGTTTCAGCAGAAAAAAAAAAGATAAAATTGAAATAAAAACCTGGAAATATATCCGAACTTTGTCAAAATAGTGAAATAATTGTGAAACTGAAGGATGTCGCGCTTGGAAACCTCGAAGGATTTTTATGTATATATTGCAAGAATTGATATGCAAGGCAAAATTGTAACGAGTCAGATGATAACATTCTTTATATCAAAAGACTTGCTACCACTTGTTCTCCAGTGAAAACTGTCAGTGTCAACGGAAAGAAACAATAATAAATAAATAGAAATCGTTATTATCACTTCAAAGCGAAGAATGATAAAACCCAGAAAAAACAGCTGAAACAATGAAGCCGTATAATTAATGATTATAACAAACTCATCGCAGTAGAATAAAAAAACCGGTTTGACATATTAGTGGGTACTGTAATAACGACTTGTTTAGACAAACAAGTACTACACAGAAATAGTATCGATACAATCCGGAAACTCCTCTTGTGGGTGGGGATATTACAAAATACACTTAAATTTCAACATGAGGCCCACAACACCAGTCAAAGAAGGCTGGATAATATTTAATAAAGAAGAAAAAAAAAAAAGAAAAAGAACGTACCGTGTCGTAGGCGTGGCCCCGACAGAAGATCACCGCTTAAACATTGAAGAGTGTGAGCAATTAAAGAAAAAAATAACAGGACTTCGCTCGGGAGATGAGAAAGGTATAGAAAATGAAAATTAGGCTCGTGTCCCTAACAGTAAGGTCATCAGGAACCGTACAAAAAATGTAAAAAAAAGAGAATTTGATGAGATAGAAGTTGAGGAAAAGGTGGTGGGGGCTGCGAAGAAAACATAAAAAAGGCATGAAACTAACCAGGGCGATAAAACTTCTCTTAGTTGTTTATTGAACTGAGAACGACAAAAGGCAATGTAGGGAAATAGCAGTAGGAAGAATGTATGGCGCCAATCTTCTAAGTAGATATGGCCTACTTTTGTTTATCTTAACACATACAAACGGAGAAATAGATAGAATAGAGAGAGAAAGAGAGAGAGAGGGGGGGAGGGAGAGATATTTCCTTGCGTAAGTGACCCAGAATTTTAGCATAAAGATTCTACTATAGACAATCTTAAGATAGGAAACAGACGGCTTTATTTTTAGCCGAAAAGCCTGGTTATCTTGACGGCCGAGTTTCACTGAAAGTAAAGAGCTTTGTAGCATTAACGTTTCCTTATTGACGCCATATTATTCGTCATATTGAGTGCTGAAAGGTCACATGCAATGCAATTTGATGCACTCAAAATATGATTGGTATATTAGTGAAACTCTTTCAAGCGTCCACCTGCAAATACGCATGCGCAAAGACATATTATTGAAAAGAAAGAAAAAATCCTTTTCTCTCCAAAATCAGAAAACTTTGAAATGTCACCGTTTCCAAAGAGAATAAATTAAAATAAAAATTATCCGCTGAGAAGAAGCAGTTTGACTATGAACGGTTTTCAATCTCAGAAATCGAAATAGTTAACGATAAAGGCGAAAGACTTAATGAAAAAAAAAGGCGAAAAAGAATATAGGGATTTAATGTCTGCCTTTCAGATGTTTGATGGGGGAGGAGAGAGATGCCTTCCTCGTTCAGAATTCTGAAAACCCAAGAGAATGGGGAAGACAAGTGGAAAATGAATTGAAAACTTAATAAAGAAAACAAAATATGAAAACCTTTCAAAACAAAGCAAATATCAACAAATTTTCAGGCTAGGATATTATGAAAAGCCATCACCGCCCACATACTAAAGGGATAGGACACAAAAAAGAATAACAATTAAACGAATTTTACTATCAATGAAAAAAAAATTGACATTATAATGAAGTACTTTACATGTCAATCAGCGCATATAATTTTGGACTCCATGAGTAGTAAGGTCATACGATAAAATCCAATCCCTTAGTCTGGAAAGCATACAAATATTTACATATTTTAATTATTTATTAAGGTCGTTTTGTTCGGTAGTGGTGAAAACGGATAAAAATTAAAAGATAGAAAGATTATGTTGCACCGGTCTCCTGGCAATTGCTAACCTTTTAAATCGTTGGAAATAAAAATGATCTCAACTACCATATATATATATATATATATATATATATATATATATGGTAGTTGAGATATATTATTTATAATATATATATATATATATATATATATTATGACGAGCCGTTGTGTGAAACCGCGGTAGGTTTTGGCGATCTTGTGATTTTTTTACGTGTCTTTGCTCTACATTGCTTCCTATTTGTTATTTCGCTTTGGTTAGTTCTGTATCGAGCACTTTTTCTTTCTTTGTGGTTGGTTCCGTTTGGGTTTTTTTTTTCTTTACTGCGGGGTATTGTATGTATTGTCTGTATTCCGCAGTTTTCTTTTTTTTTCCCCTCTTGTCCAACGCCTTATAGCGACGGACAATAACGGAGTTAGATTCTGTCTGTTATTTGTTGTCCTCAAAGTTTATTTTCGTATAATTTTAGGATTTAGATACTTACAGAGTCGGTCTTGTTATTATATATATATATATATATATATATATATATATATATATATATATATATTTTAATATTAATATATATATATATATATATATATATATTAAAATTAGGAAGATCAGCCCTTTACACTCTTATGGGTTTCAACCTTTTGTTATCATCAGGCGTTACAAAATAACTTATTTACTAACGCTTTATTTTGAAAGGAACTTGAAAACACATAGCAGAAAGTTTAAAATAAGTGTGGAGGCGGTTGAGTTAAAAACTCGCGAAATAATATTATACTTAGTTTTATTCGGATTTGTACGAACTCAAAATGTACTTTATAATGTGTATTACATCCGGACAACATTATTTCAGATCTTTTCACTTAGTAATCTTTCTGGAAATGATACGAGAGCCAACTTTCCTCTTGTTACAATCTACAGACATGACTATTGCTGTAAGGTTTGGCTTTTCTCAAAATACGCTAGCTTTGTTTGTTATTTTTCTTTTGATTCCCACATATGGCTATCTAATTTGATACAATTTACAATTCTTATGGCTTTTTAGCTTGAATGAAGACTTATGGTTATATCATCATTTTTTAAAAATACCTTTGTCTACTTTGCTCCGTTCATTTATATCTTGTACATCTGCTTTGTAAATAATCCTTAGGTTTAACATATTCCATCAAGTGGACATTTACTTTTATCTCTACACTTACATTTTTCGTTAATAACGATATATATATATATATATATATATATATATATATATATATATATATATATATATATATATATATATATATATATATATAGTTAAATAAAATAAAGACAAGAGGAAAACTGTATATTAAATCGGTCCTGTGATGGACTTTTTCAAGGCAAAAAAAGATGAAAAATGTCCATCACAGGACGAAACGCGTAGGCGAATTAAAATACAGTTTTCCTCTTGTCTTTATTTTATTTAACCATTCGTCCTTAATCTCAGATTATAATTGCATATATATATATATATATATATATATATATATATATATATATATATATATATGTTGTTTTGAGTTAATTATTTGAACACCATTAAGAAACGAAAAAAGAAGATGAAAGAAAATTTACTTCCGGATGTTTGTCTTGTGCAAAAATCTAAAACAGAATCTGTGAGTGTAAGAACTGACGACGTTTTGAAAGGAAACAAGTGTAACAAAACGGCAAATTCTGATGAACCATGTTTATTCTTGCGATAAAATATTGAACTTTAGCAAGAAGCATCGTGAAGACTGAAAGGAAATTCAATCACTGGAGCTGTCAACACAAAAGCAAACGAGAAAAATCCGAAGAAAATTATATAGGGTCTATTTACGGGTAGAGGAAAAACAAAACAAAACAGAGAAAACACGTGACACTCTTCATTGTTTTCGGCACGGTGGCTTGACAAAAATACTTTGCAAACCATTTGCTAAGGTCATAAATTCGGACTTCATTGAGGGCCTGGTCGAAGTGGTCAGGATTTAGACTATGCTAGGCTTAGGAAATGTAGAGTGATTAATAAAAAAACCCTTTGACCAGAGTTTGTGTTTTGAATCATTGAGAATGCAACGGTCACACAATTTCACACATCTATGTGTCATTGAAAACAGCCTAGCTCGAGGCTATTCCACTTGTGAGGTTCCTCCAAATCTCACGGGTATAGAAAAATAGAAGTGTGTTAAATTAATAAACTTGACTAAAAGCAAGGATGATGACAGGTGTTTAGAAAACTACTGAAGGGTTATTTAGAGTCTACAGTGCGCTGTGACGGCACGTGTAAGAAATGTCTTTGGCAGTGTCAAAAATATTACACATCTTGTCTGGAGGCTCCCTAGATTTTGTGGCCCTAGGCTTCAGCCTGAAAAGCCTATAGTTCAACCCGCCACTGTTTATATTGTTCAAGCCTTCGTGGTAAGGTGCTTTCTGGTTAGTTGCCAAGTTACATCAAGGCCATTCGAGGTATTTAAAGGGGTTGGCTAATTTCCGAATAGATCTTGTACAAGACTGACCGCCTATCATTTCTAACCATTTTTGTGTAAATGTGTCAAAAAGAAAGAAAAATGATTCAGTCGTCTGCAATTATAAGCTGTTCTTTATCCACAAATACGAAGTAATTTATGACAAAACTGACAATTATATGCTGCTGGATTAATTGTACGACTCTTTGCGTGACATTGTAGCCGATTAGGAATATAATCCTATGATACCCCGGATTAAAATCATTTGCGATAAGAGAGATCTCAGGAAGAGGTGGAAAATACATTTTCCACTGCATACTGGTCTCATTCGAGGTACAATTAACGCTCGGAAAGTGAAATTGGCAGGTCATTTTCAAATTCTGGCTCAGTCAGTTGCATTCACTTTCGCACAAATCCATCGTTCTTTTCTCCAGCTACGGCGTAAGTGGCAGATTAGGCTATCTAAACTCGGCTGAATTTTGAATTCCAAATCATAGAGAATGCAAAGAAAAACTCGTTCACTATCTTTTCAAAGAAGTCTTTGCAATTCCCAGTGAATAAAGAAAAGAAATCTGTGGATCGCCTACGTCCTGAGAGGACACGGAATTGAAAATAAAAGTTTAGTAAAGAAGATGCGTATTCCGAGTTGGTAGTTAGGTCTCTTTTAATAATCTTGCTTTAGCGATTTTCTAAACGCAGGTTGACATAACTAACTAGGCAGAAGAATTTTCCCTCAGTAGGTTGCCATTTCTCTTTCTAATCTTCATAAATGATCTCTCAGACGTGATGAAATCCAAAGTAGGCATCTATGCAGATGACACCACCATCTATTCCTGCATTAGTAAGACATCTGGTGAGGCGGACAAACATAACCTCGCTGCTGATCTCGAGAAGGACCTCCATTCAGTGGGGGATTGCGGTAAGAAGTGGCTCGTAAATTTCAATACCGCTAAAACAAAATTATCTGTCAACCATCACAGATAATCTCCCCTGCCACCCATAAGCATAGACCAAGCAAGTCTCCCCGAAAGTAATACGCTGCGTCTCCTAGGCCTTACTCTTTTTTCTGACCTCAAGTGGAATCATTACATTGAATTAATAGCTAAATCCGCTGCTAGGAAGGTTGGGTCACTGTGTAGGAGCAGGAAGTTTTTTTCCGCCTGAATTCATCTTGCACATATACAAATCAAGCATTTGACACTGCATGGAATACTGTTACCATATCTGGTAAGGCGCCCCTGCTGTTCGTCTCATTGTTCTCGACAGGCTCCAAAGGCGAATCTGTAATGTGATTGGTTCCGACCTGGCAGCTCGACCCCAGCCACTTTCTCATCGGCGGTATGTGGCTCTTCTCCAAATATTTTCATGGTTTCTGCTCCGAAGGTTTCTGCCCACTCCACAAGAATTTACTCGGGCAACCAGATTGGCAACAAGGCCTCACCATTTTACAGTTAGATCAACCAAATGCAGGCAACAATTCTATTCCATCAGCTTCTTTTCTCGCGCTTCACGCCTGTGGAACTCCCTTCCATATACTTGCTTTGCTGATGGCTATAACGTCCAAGAATTTAAATGCAAAATCAATTCCCATCTCTTATCTACTTACCTCCTGCCATTTCCACATCACCCCGTGTATCTTGTTTTTTCTTTTTCTCTATATCTTTGTAACAGTCTTCACACTTTTGTTCATATCATTCTCTTGCCTTTTCTCTTTCTCCCCCTGTAGCTGGGTCGTCTTTGTCTTTACTCTTTTCCTGTCTAAAACTTTAACTCGGTTATGTAGCCCCCTGCACATCAGTGGCGGTACCGCCTTGCTTGGGGTGAAATGATTTATAAAAAAAGATTAGAAGTGGCACAAGGCTGAAAGTAAGGGGCACTCACTACTCAAAGGACTCGTCCAGGTCAGAAAATAAGAGAAAAAATATTTATGGTCTGAAGAATTTCTTTATTTTCTTTAATTCTTTATCGAATTCTTCCGAAAGAATTTCGATTTGTTTATCATCCTGAAATTTATAAACAAGCCAGCGAGTCAGTAGCCGAATTTTCAGTAAAATTGCGAAAAGTGCTCTCAATAAATGGCCTTGGCTGTACAAGCAGAATTTCGGAGTTGGAGAGGTTCTTGGAGAGTCACAAGATACAGATTAATGGTCCTTGGCTTGACATATTTCATCTGGAAATTCATTTTTAAGCTGAAAACACACACACACACACACACACACACACACACACACACACACACACACACACACACACACACATACTCACGCGTACATACACCCACACCCATACACATATGAACATATACAGAGATACTCATGCTTAAATGTATGCACATATATTTAAGGATAGATGCAACCTATAACGTGTACTTATGTATATTTCCGGTCTCTCTCTCTCTCTCTCTCTCACTCTCACACACACACACACACGCGCACACAAATAAAAGAGTACAACACTCATAGATGCATAAATGCATTAACAGACAATTGCAAGCATACACATAAAAGGCACGTAAAAAAACAGTACACATACATATTTTTTCTATCACACACAGAGACATATTGTTTTGTGATTCGTTTTTGGTAATTGATTTCTAACAAACAATAATCATCCGTTAATTCGGTGGTGACCCCCCCCCAACCCCATATTTTAATTCTCTCCCTCAAAATGCTTCCTTTTGTAATTGAAGAAAATATTTTTACAGATAGTCATCAAAATCTTTTTTTTTTTTTAATCATATCACCCCAAGCAAGGCGGTAACGCCACTGATGCGCAGGGGGCTACGTAAGGGTAAAAAGAATGGAAAAGAGAAAGCCGGAAACCGCATCATAAACAGGAAACAAGGGGTGAGCCTCTTCACCTGTTCAATATATGTGGGTGGAGTGTGAACCGGGCGATAGTTTAGTCTATCTACTCCAATTTAAATAAAAATAATAAAAAAGGAAAAGAGTGAAAAGATTGGAAAAGAGAAAACCGGAAACCGCATCCTAAACAGGAAACAAGGGATGAGCCTCTTCACCTGTTCAATAGATGTGGGTGGAGTGTGAACCGGGCGATAGTTTAGTCTATCTACTCCAATTGAAAAAAAAAATAATAAAAAAGGAAAAGAGTGAAAAGATTGGAAAAGAGAAAACCCGAAACCGCATCCTAAACAGGAAACAAGGGATGAGCCTCTTCACCTGTTCAATAGATGTGGGTAGGCGAAGCCTGTCGATTTAGAATCAATTTTCATAAATATTCAAAGAATCGTGTGCCTACCTGAACTGGCCGTTATGTTTGAAAGACAGTACAGAATTTAGCAGTGACCTACCTGAAAAAAAAAAATAAAAAAAAATTGAAAAACAAAGTTAAGAAAGAAAAAAATAAAAATAAACAACAATACAAAGAAAATGAATAAAAAAATATTTTTTCGAGAAATGCTAAAAATCCGGAACAAGAAAGTTTGAATTTTAAAATGACAGCTGTTTAATTTTTAATTATTCCACACATAAGAGTTTGCTTGGGCGCTCCCACGTGGTGTAATAGTCAGCAAGATTGTCTCCTTAGATAAATTACTACTGAATAGTGAGTTCGATCCTCACTGGATGGCCCATACTTTCGTAACATTCTGTTAGTCAATCATCATATGGGATTGCTTTTAAATATATATCGCAACGTCATGTTATGAAATACATGAGATTCACTTAAAATCTTTCTCTTTCTCCCTCTATTCATGTCACTCTTTCTCTCTACCTATTTTAGATATCTATCTATCTATCTATCTATCTATCTATCTATCTATCTATCTGCGCGTTGTAGTGCAGTGGATATCGGCTCGGAACGAGAAATCGGGGATCCGAGTTCGAATTCCAGTTGAATTCATTTTACGCGCAAATACCCTTGGTAAAGGTATTAATCAGTTTCTTCCTTCCAGTTATGGGTTAAATAACAGGGCAGATTGGGTTCTATAGCCTTGGTTGGCAACCAGTCTACCGCAGAAAGCAATGGCAATTTACTGCTGGATAATCTTCTGCCCAGTCAGTCATCTCTCTTTCGAGACATGATCGCCCAAGCGTGTTTCACGTATGGCACTTAAGTGACTGATCTATCTATCTATCTATCTATCTATCTATCTACTGCAGTTATTCCCATCTACCATAGTCTATCCCTATCTATCTATCTTTTTTTTTTATAATCATATCGCCCCAATCAAGGCATTTTACTGCCAGTTTTGAAGGGGGTTACATAGGAGGAAAGTTATGAGAAAGAGTGACAGGTTATTGTGGGTGTCAGGAAGTGGGTAAGAGAAGAATGAGGATACTGATGAGAGTCAAGTGGACGGAGAAGGGAGCATGAGAGAGACGATGCAAGTTAGTGAGGTAGGAGATGACTATTTTCTTCTGGGAGATTGTAGTTGTCCGGGAAGCAAGTTAACGGAAGGGAATTCCACAGGCGGGAAGTGCGAAAAAAGAAGCTGCTGGAGTAGAATTTGCGTTTACAATTTATTGGTATCACCTTAAAAGAGTGGGACCTAGTTGCTAATCTTGTGGCTCGAGTAAATTCATATACAGGGGCACCAGTGAGCTAATTTCATAGGAGCAGAAGCCGTAAAAAGTATTTGTAGAAGAGACACAGGGAAGTCACATTGCGCCGGTGAGAAAGTGACTGTATCTGAGCTGAATTAGGATCTATCACATTACAGATTCTCCGTTGAATTTTGTCAAGAACACCTAGGTGGATAGCAGGAGCACCCGACCAGATATGGCAGAAGTATTCAATGCACGGGCGGATGGTAGATTTATATATGTCCAGGATTGTTTCAGGCGGAAAAAAACTTCCTGGCCCTCCACAGAATATCTATCTGTATATATTATAAATATAAATATATATAGAAGCATTGACTTAAATATATCTACAGGAAACATTTGCTTACCCATTCCATATTGACACAATAAATACAAACTGTAATAATGAAGATTTTAATCATTCCGTTTACTTTTCATCCTAGTACAGATTGTCCATAAAGTCCGTGTGCACTTTAAAGATTTATAACTTTATTTGTATTTGCGATAAAAATAATGAGTAAAAAATGTCATAAAGTTTAATGTACCTAGTTTTAAAAATAGTTATTGAATAATTCTTTACCACAAAATTTGCAGCAATTTTTAGATTAGTAAAAAAAATATGAACTGCAAAATCGTATTACCCTTTGTATTGATAATGATGAAGGACATGTGGAAGCTTAAATAAAATTTCAATAAAACCTTAAAAAATATAGATTTACTTCTTTCTAATCCTTTTTACAAATTATTTCTATCACAAATACAAATGAAGTTGTATTTTTTTAAATTGCACACGTACTTCATGGACACCCTGTATAAGATTCTCAAAAACATTAAGCAAAACCGAACTAAACCAAACCAAAAATGTTTATAAGAAGTTTACTTTTGCCACGACACAAAGCCGATGAAATAAGCAGATTCGTATTTAAACTTCAATGGATGAAAGAACTTGAGTGTTATTAATGTCAGTGATTGAATAGATAAATGAATGAATGTGCCTCAAACTTATTTATATTCCGTTTCGAGAAGTCCTTTTAATTGAAAGACGTTAAGCTGTGAAGTCTACTAATTGATTTGACCTTCAAGAAATTCTTACTGAGTTAGTGTAGCAGACACCATTGCTAATACTCTAAGCCCAGTGTTCAATGGATCACCTTCCTCTTATAATGGCTTTTCTGCAAATTAAGATTTGCACAAGCTGTTAGACGTAATAACCACTGTTTAAAAAGCGGGGTATCTGCTCAGATAAAGATATCTGCTAAAATTAACGCTTGCCGTAATGAAAATGTCGGATTGAAAATTAATAATATATATATAAATATATATAAATATAAAAGAGTGAACATTGAAGTAAACACTCAGAGGCGACAGACTGTTTCATGCTAGGCGCAATTATCAGGCCACAACTTTGCGCTTAGCATGATTGCGCCTAGCATGATTGCGCCAAGCATGAAACAGTCTGTCGCCTCTGAGTGTTTACTTCAATGTTCACTCTTTTATATTTCCATACGTTTCATTTCTGATATTGAGTACTTTATCCTATGAATATACCACACCTTAAAACTATATATATATATATATATATATATATTGGTCATAAATCCGAAAAAACGGTATGGTGGTAATTCCCAAGGGATACTATTAATATTAGATATTAACACTGATCTAGCCAGAAGGATCTATGTAATTAAATACATTTATTTACAGAGTCAATATTTATTACATATATACATTCAAATTTTCTTATATCATATGGCCATTTAGAAAGGTATTTTTAGCCACGAATTTCGTCAGCGAAACCAAAACATTCCAAATTCTCGCTGACTGGTGGTTTAATTTAGCCGTCGAAATGTCCATGCGATATAAGAACATTTTAATTTTTACCTGTAATAATAATAATAATAATAATAATAATAATAATAATAATAATAATAATAATTATATATAGTGATAAATTGATAGATAAATGGATTATATTTTAATATAGAATATATACTAGCAGTATAGCCTGGCGTTGCTCGGGTGTAATGAAAGCTTTAAAACTAATCCATAGTCCTGGAGATCAGACTCTTTGGACGTTGGCACGAAAGACTAAAAAGCAATAGTTGTTTCCAGTTAAAGCGAAACCGTAGACTGAAAGAAAAATGAATGGATGTTAGTTAAATTTTGATTTCCTGGTATCGATATCAAATAAGTTTTTTTCGTCGTAAACTGAATTTTGAAGGCTAAATAAGTCCTCTGAGTAAATGGTATCATGGCTGAGACTAAGAACTACTATTATACCTACTTAGAGCCAAAACCGAAGCAAAGAAATAAATAAAAGGGCTGAAAAAAAAAAAAATACAGACATACAGGCAGATAAACAGACACACACACAAACATCTTGCCTTATATATATATATATATATATATATATATATATATATATATTATCGATTTTTTGCACTATTGTAAGACCTGCAACCTTGAAACTTCTGAATATCGATTCTTATGTCTTTGTCTATGAGTGTATCAAATTTGATTAAAATCGGATCACTCCTTCTATAACCCGATTTTTTCGATTATCGATTTTCGATATTTATCGGGGGTACCTCGACACAAAACCTAGCTATGAACACTCGCAGATGCTTATAGTACAACTGTAAATTTTTAAGAAAATCGATTCAGCCGTTTCGGAGTCTCTAGGTAACGGACACACGCACACACACACAGACACACACACATACACACAGACAAAGTTCCCTTTATAAATAAGTTTTGATAAAATATGAAGTAGCTAAAGGCATGGCACACACAAACACACGTATACACACATGCCCATAGACACATACATGCGCATACGTAGATACATGCACATACTCACACACACACACACATACACACTAACAGAAATATATATTGTTCAATTATATACGGTTAGTCTGTGTGTTTGTCTATTCATTATTTATTTAAATAATGATGTCACACTGGCAAGGTGTGGACACCTCTACAACATTTATCAAAATTGTTCGCATTGATTTTCGAATTAAATATATAAAAAGTAGATTTATTTAATGCAGACGTACATCTTTTGTATAAAAGTTCAACAAAACTATGCGTTTTAAGGCAAAAAAAAAAACGCTTTTAAATTTGATGAAATTCAACGCTAGACAATTGGCCTTCGCGATGTCGACGAATACACGGGGCGGACAAGTGAAGCCGAGTGAGCGCTTGTTCATGCAGCACGCGTATCGTACATAAAAGTAGATAAGTATGAATGAATTTGAATGACTGCATATGTGAGTGCACGAGGTAATCTTGCCCGCCGTCAATTTCGGTTAGAAATGACAGCGGGGCGGGAGAGGGGGGTCGGCGCTGTCAGAGTATTGGGATGGGTGCCAGCGTTGTATGAAGTCAGTGGAAGCATCTTCCATTCGACAGTTGCGAATGGCGCGAAAATAGAAAGAAGAGGAGGGGGGGCGTGTATGATGACGTCATTCAATTGCGTGTTGATTGCTGGCCTCCTCGTTCTGTCTGAGATATTCACTCTCTCTCTCTCTACATCTCACTCACTCTCTCTCTTACTTTCACTTTCTCACCCTCTCTCTCTCTCTCTTATATTCTTTTAGTAACCTCAGCCATTTCCTCCCCACTTGGCAATTTTTATGCTTACGTTCAAGGCAACATAAGAGTTTTTTCTTCTTCACGAAACACACTAAATACCATTTTTTAAACATCTATCTATCTATCTATCTATCTATCTATCTATCTATCTATCTATCTATCTATCTATCTATCTATCTCGTCTGTTCATCTATCTATCTATCTATCTATCTATCTATCTATCTATCTATCCCTGTCTGTTCAGATCTATCTATCTATCTATCTATCTATCTATCTATCTATCTATCTATCTATCTATCTATCTATCTATCTCGTCTGTTCATATCTATCTATCTATCTATCTATCTATCTATCTATCTATCTATCTATCTATCTATCTATCTATCCCGTCTGTTCAGATCTATCTATCTATCTATCTATCTATCTATCTATCTATCTATCTATCTTATCTATCTAATCTATCTATCTTATTCTATTTATCTATCTATCTATCTATCTATCTATCTATCTATCTATCTATCTATCTATCTATCTCATCTTATTCATATCTATCTATCTATCTATCTATCTATCTATCTATCTATCTATCTATCTACATGTGTGTGTGTGTGTGTGTGTGTGTGTGTGTGTGTGTGTGTGTGTGTGTGTGTGTGTAAAATAAAAGTAATATAAAACCAAAACACGTTCGACCAGGGTCTTTCTGGTGGAAAATAACCTCTTAATGCACGCAAACATTAATAATTATATTGCTCGATATCATGACACAAACATTAATACAAAAAATTTAATTCCTTATTTTATTTTTTCTTTGATTTTCCAGAAAACTAGATCCACATCTCAAGGGAAAATAATTGTAAGACTGAATATGTTTAAAAACAATTATATATATATTTTTTGTAAATCTTTATTTCTCTCAATAAATAGTTTTAGAATCAAGCCTCCTGGCGAAGAGATGTCATTTTCGCGAAACTAAATATGTGCAAGGTAAATGGAAATTTCATTGTACTTATTACCACACACACGCACGCACCCTCACACGCATATATATATATATATATATATATATATATATATATATATATATATATATATATATAAAGAGAGAGAGAAAGAGAGAGAGAGATCCTTGTCAACCTTTACAATACAGGAAAACTTTTGTTGGCAAAGCCAATATACTACACAACGAAAATAATTTTAAAAAAATTCTCGAGAACTATTTATAGAATAAAGTGCTCAATTTCAGAGATAGAGCGTATGTAAATATAGAAGTGAACAATGAAGTGAACACTCAGAGGCGACAGACTGTTTTCATGCTAGGCGCAATCATCAGGCCTCATATGTTGTGTTTTTCTTCGGCTATTTATATATACAGGTCAGTGGTGCATTGTGGGTAATCTTTCTAGCCGTTATTTTGGCGGGAGTGGTTTGTTTATTTATTTATTTGCATAAATTTATATTTACATTTATATTTATTTATTGTTTTCCGTTTTCGATGTTTAATTTATTCATTTATTTGGATTTGTTATTTATTATATTTATTTTTTTATTTGTATTTGATTTTATCTATTATAATGATTGTTATGGTGACAGTGGATTGTTAATTTGTTTATTATTTGCTTGGATTAAATAATTTGTTCTTTATTATTATTTATTTATCCTTTTCAGCTTTCGATTTTTAAGTAACGTAGTAAAAATTTGTTTTTATGTCTGCATTTTGAGAAGAGTTCAGATCGTTGATTTAGTAGTTTTTTTGGGGGTCTGGGAATGTAATAGCTATTTTTCCTCCAAACAAAGTCTGTAAGTCTTTGATTGATTGTTGTAAGCTGATGTACTTTCCGTATTTTCCATGATATTTTTAGTGTGATTTAGCTTTTGCTTTTAATTTCCCAGATATACTTAGAAAGCATTGTGCTGTTCGCGTATTTACTATTTGTGAGGGATGTTTGTGTGCGTAGTTTCTTTGTTTCCAAGGACATTCTGTCAACCCTTATTTATATTTTTCCCTCGTTACCTGGTGATTTTACCGTCGCTTGGTATATTACGTTGTTTTGTAAACAATAACCGTTTAAAGGACATTCATTTCTTATTCTGCAGTCGGGTTGGTTGTTGATAGTTTTTTTGTTGTGCTTTTATATTATTTGTGCCATGTTCTCGGTGCAA
>JBBBDQ010001220.1:3315000-3317500 GCA_037127315.1 Ascarosepion bandense | reverse complement strand
GACCATAATTACCCGTTGCCTAGCCCAGAAGAAATATTCACCAAACTTAATGGCGGAAAATTTTTTTAAAGATTGACCTAAGTGAAGCGTATTTGCAGATTCCAGTTGCAGAAGAAAGTTCAAATATACTGGTTATAAACACTCTCAAATGACTCTATAAATACAACAGGTTACCATTCGGAATAAAGGTAGCGCCTGCGATTTTTCAGCAGACAATGGACACCATGCTGACGGGACAAAACTTCGCCACAGCTTATCTTGATGATAGTCTAGTTAAAAGTGATAATATGGAAGACCACGCGATACATAACATAGAAATTTTCAAAAGAATACAGGACTTTGTGTTCAAAGTAAAAGAGAAAAAAAAATGTGATTTTTTCTTGCAGGAAATAAAATATTTAGACCACATTATTAACGAGAATGGCAGAAAATCAGACCCAGAGAGAACTTCAGCAATTAAACATATACCTGAACATAAAAACGTCGCGGAATTACAAAGTTTCCTCGATCTTGCAAATTACTATGGAGAGTTCATCAATATCATGCATAAATTGAGGGCACCCCTCAACGAATTACTGAAGAAACGTGTCCAGTAGAACTGGTCGGAGGATTGCAAAAAGGCTTTTAAGGAAATTATAACAAATTGACGTCGGACCTGACACTGACACACTTTGACACCAGGCTGGAGATTATTACACGGTGTGGGAGCTTGTATTCTACATAAAATGCAGGACGGTACAAGAAAACCGGCAGCCCACGCATCGAGAGCACTGCTACCGGCCGAAAAAAACTATTCACAAATAGAAAAAAGCTTTGGTAGTAGTTTTCGCCTTAACTCGCTTTCATAGATATGCATATGGAAGAGAATTTACGCTACAGACGGATCATAAAACTCTCCTTACCATATTTGGATCAAAGAAAGGATTACCAGTATACACCGCAAATAGACTCCTGAGTTGTGGTACAATATTATTAAACGACAACTTCAAATTAGAATTCATACCATCGAAAAAAAAAAAAGGACACGCAGATAGACTATCGAGACTGATACCTATGAAAAGTGAACCCTTAGAAGACTCGGTGATAGCGGCGCTGAGAGGTGAGGACGAAATCAGTGTAGTGTTAAGTAATACGGTGAAAGAATTACCGGTAACACTATTAGAAATAAGAAGTAAAGCAGAAACAGACGAATTCATAAATACCACAAAGAAAAAATAGGAGATAAAGACACCAACTTGGCAGACAGTTTTTCAATATGCAATAATGTCCTACTCTACAATGAAAGGTTGGTAATACCAAAACCATTACAAAGGATAATTTTAAAGGATTTTCAGTTAGGACATACGAAAAAAAATCGCATGAAGGTACTTCTGAGAAGTTACGTGTACTGGCCGAACATGGATGATAATATTGCGCAGATGGTAGAAAAATGCAAAGACTGCGCGACGGCAGCAAAGTCACCACCTATCATACAGAAACTATGGCCAAAGGCGGACAAACAGTGGTCGAGAGTCCATACGGACTATGCAGGACCTATCGACGGCTACTACTATTTAATAACGGTAGACAGTTTTAGTAAATGGCCTGAAATTTTCAGGTATAAAAATCCAACAACAGACAACACCATAAACTGTTTACACGAGCTATTCGCTAGGTATGGCGTTGTAGATTGCTTAGTAACGGACAATGGTACGCAATTTAGTTCAGGTGTTTTTCAAGAATTTTGCGAGACCTACCAAAGAAAACACACAAAAACAGCACCTTATCACCCACGGTCAAACGGCTTAGCCGAAAGAGTCGTGTATACTCTAAAGAGAGCATTAAAAAAAGCTGGAGATACACCATCAGAAAGAGCGTTACAACAATTTCTACAAATATACCGAATTACACCTAACAAAAATACACCATCTGGACTTTCACCTGCTGAGGTGATGTTTGTGCGCAAGATTCGATCGGTCTTCGGTAAATTGCTACCATGCAAAAACAAAACCCGAAATACACCTGTAATTACGAAAAGATCGTTCAAACCCGGTAAACGAGTGGACTTCAGAATGTTTAAAAATAACATGGCGTATTGGGAACCGGGAACAATTGTAAACAGAATAGGAAACGTGATGTACACTATAAAAGGAGAAAAACTTACGCATAGAAGGAACGTTACTCAAATACAAGAAAGAAGGAGTGAAGAGCCAAGCTCCTCAATTTTAGAGAGTGAGGACACTATGGAAGAAATTTTCAGAAACCTCAAATTAATACAGAAATCAGAAGAACCAACAGAAAAAGGAAGTTTACGGAGCAATTAATGATAGATCCCAAGCGAAAAAATTACTAACTCCTCCTAAAAAAGAAGTTAGGGAAGGGGGTGTTGGAGATCACCCCTTTTTGCATACAAGAATGGACTCGCCTGAGAGAGAGAGTAGTTGTAAGCAGCTGCTTAGTTGGTCAGTAAGTTGGTGCATAGTAAGTTGGAGTTGTTTGGATATAGACTCATTACCCGGAC